>JARHVA010001603.1:1357500-1512500 GCA_037957365.1 Torreya grandis
AGGTGTCTTATATGGAATACCTATTTGATCTAGATGTGACCACTTAGAATATTTTCAATTTTATGTCATCTTTACTTTGGTGTGCTCAAATATATATCATGGGTTATCATTCCTTGTCAAATATCTAAACCCTAGTTTTCCATCTTCATAGTGGTTATGGGAAACATGGGTTAGTGGGCTCATAGTACCAAGCTAACCCCAAATATCCTTATGTCAATAAGTGTTTCCTACATAGACACTACTCTAAAGAGGGCCTCAAACTGATGTAGTTCTCCCCTAATGTATTGGTTTATATGTACACAAGGGTGCAATATGTGAAAAGCAAGTATAATAGTGACCTAGCTTGTAACTTGGATAATAGAACTTTTGGCATGATCCTTTATTACTTTGGATCTATAGATGTGTTTTCCCTATGACTAATATGGAAATAGGATAGAATGGTAAATTTTTTCTCATTCAAATTTTCTTTTATCATTGACTTGTGAGAAGGTGTGATATTCCTAGGTCTTTGTTATGTGAGGATTGAATGAGAATCAATCATGTATTTATACCAATCCATTTCAAGAATATATCACCTAAAATCTCTTAGGCCAACCATAGGTATATGTTTCATTTACAAAATGAATGACTTTAGGGCACTAGATAGTTATATCATGTCAGTACACTTGCATCAATATAGGCATCAGACTAGGATGCAAGTGTCTAGGAAGCATAAAATTAAGGATAGGTCCAAAACTTGTAAAGATGGAAGATAAGTAGGTTTACAACATTGTTGGAAATATAGAGGGCCTAGACCATCAAAATGACATTGGTAAGACTAAGAGATAAGTAATTTAGCATAGATAGATAATGTATGCAAGCCTTTCAGTATTAGTAAGGTCTAGAAGCTAAAGGTACATCCATGATATGCATTTTCCAAGTGTATAAGACCAGGGTGATATATAATTTATAAATAGTGTCTACATTCCCCCTTTAATCTAGTAATGAAATTTATAGTTTAAAGGAAAATATATGCATACTCAGGTGTGTATAACACATGTTGCCTTTACATGAACCCAACTTGAGTGCTTTGTTGGTGACTAGGCTACAGCCAAGAAAATGTTATAGTATATAATCAATGCATATAATCTAAAATGGAAAGCATTTTAAATGATTTAAATTGAAAGAGAAAGTTTTAGGAGTACACATGTGTATTAATGTAACTACCTTACCTTTTAGTAAATTGATTTGAAAATGTGTAGCATTATGAACATAGAGCTAAGATTGGGACAATGTAAAACTTAAATAGGTGTATATATAAAGGGATAGATGAATATTAGAGGGAACATGTCCCCAACCTTGGATAAAATGTGAGTTTCCACCTGATAGTTAAGATTAGATCAATTGTGCAACCCAATCATACTTATAAATAGTGAGTGTGAGTGAACCAAGTCAACTCACACTATAAATCTAGTGAGACTGAATGATGTAATCAAGTCTAACCTATAAACTTGGTAAGATTGAGTGATTTAATCACATTAACCATATCAAAAATTGAACCAACTTCTCTAATAGATTGGCTCAATACAATCCATAAAATGCCATCCTGGTGGGTGACGATAGTCCATAGAAATGTTTAAAATCTAAAATTGATTTTAGTTTACAATATTAGGTACACATTTCATAGCATATGCACCTTAGATATGTTTCATGTTTAAATTATGTATAATAATGGTACCAATGCACATAATTATACCATAAATGTGCATTTGAATCATATAAATATGAATTTGGCTAATTTGGAATTTGAAAAAGTGTGGAGTACATTCTTATCATAACATTCCCCCACTATATATGGAGAAATCTAAAAATTGATATATGTTCCAATGTGGACATGTTTCCAATGCCCTGGTATGTTGAATACTAAATAAGTGTGGAGAACATATTTCCAAAACATGCCCCCACTAAATTTAAAATTATGACAAATGTGGAGAACATGTTTTCAAAACATGTCCCCACCATAATGTAAATCTTTGAAGCAATATGAAATTCATGTCTCTATGGCATGCCCTCTATATCACTATGAGTATGAGGGTTTAGTTTATTTGTTAGTGTAACTATAACAAAATAAATCAACTAAAATAAAACTCTAAGCCTAGAACCTCATGAACCTAAGTTAAGGGTAACCAAAACTAAATAGAAATAAGAAAATACACAAATTTATACATTTTATTGTATATTGATCACCTTGTCAGGAATAAATGGAAGTGGCTCAGATATTTATCTCCAAAAGGCTTATAAAAATGTTGTCTAGGTTGTAGATAGCATCTCTTTTTGAAAGGTTTTAATAATGGTTGATGAGGAATGAGAGTGATGCATAAAGGAGTTTTATAAACTATCGGGACCTCAATGTGATTCTTGATCATGAAAATTAAGGAGGTCTAAGGTCTTAATTATAATATTATTGAATAAACCTAAACCATCCATCTTGAATGTGAGATGGAGGGTGGAGAATACACCCTTCACATCTCACATGGATCAAGCAATTGAGTCCTTAATATATTTAGAAGATCAAAGAAGTAGGATTAACATTCTATTTGATGGGGCATGGGCTTGATTAGATTTTGTCCCCCAAGTGGAAAAGGAATCTCAGAAGTAAAAGGATAATAGGAGACACGTGGAGGAATTTTAGATTAAAATGGAGGAAAAGGGATATTAGAGGAAAAGTGAAGGAAGAGGTGAATATAAAATTATTTCATTTAATATTATGAGGATAATAGGAAATATTTAGTTTTATAAATTATGAAAATTCTAAATTCTATGTAATTTTTTCAATTAGGTAAGAATTAGTTAATTAATTCAAATCAATTAACTAATGGATAATGAATAGTGAATGGTGAACAATGAATAGGTAAGGAAATCATCCAAAATGCAATGGTGACAGTGAATAGATGAATCAAAATGGTACATTTACCCAATTGGAGATACCCCAAGGCAAATCTGGACTTGTATGTTGGATGTGTAGAAAAATTAGGGATAAACAAATGATTTAGACTAGTTTGTGTACAAATGCAAGAAGTCATTTTATTTTGAAATTTTGACATGTAAGGTGGTAAAAATGAAGTGTCTACATTTTTCCCATGTTTGAGGTGTCATTAAAAGACATAAAATAAGTAATGTCTTATCAAACATTGATAAATAACATTAAAATGATTGAAAAAGGTGCTCAAAATAATTAGAATATAATTGACAGATGTCCAATTAATGATTAATTCAATTCATTAGCAAATATGTTCAAATTGATGCCCTATATAGTAATTGGTAAGCCCTAGATTCCCCCTTGATGGGATGTAAAAAAAAATTCATGAACGTGTAGACCCTAAAAAGGAGTAAAATAATGCTTAAGATGACCAGAATTAATAGGAACAAATTGACTAGACTGGAGAGGAACAAATTGACTAAAATGAGAAGGATCAGAAATGTGATATGACAGTGAAAAGATGAGGAGATTATCTAAATAATTGAGATAACATTGCTTGTAGATAGACCTTGGGATCTTTATTTTTGCTATTGAAAATGATATTATGCATCATAATATGAAAATGAATCATGATAACATTATTTTTCAAATTGCATGAAAGGAATTAATTCAAATGCAAATGTATACAACACTAAATCAAGATATGGAAAATTAAGACTTAATTATAAAACTAAAAGCACTTAAATAAGTTCATATCAAAATGTTGACAACCTGACATCTTGATAGGAATAATCAAGATTCAAGTATAAAATATAATGTACTAAACTAAGGCACCCGAGTACTGATAAGAAAATAAAAAAGTAGCCAACAAGCACACAAACATACAACTAAATGTAAACAAACACTTAATAAATTAGTAGGTGATGAAAAGGCATTACTCTTGAACCCAAGGGTGAGATAAAATAATCTAGACAAAAATGGGGGTAATAGAATAATTAAAAATGGGTGGTTGAGTTATCTCAAAATGCCCCATGCAAATGGACATTGCCTATATAGTCCATGGTGGACTTCAATCCAAATGTAGTTCTCTTAGGAATTGAGAAAGAAGAAAAGTGATAGTAAGTAAATATAATTATTATAGAATAAAAATATGAATGGCTCAAAAAATGATGAGAGTGTGAGAAAAATAGGCCGAAAATGGTGAGAGCATAAGGTAAGGAAGATGACAATAATAAGGATGAGGGAAAATAAAATATGAGTGTTGACTCTTGTCATAGTCCCAATTATTTCTATTTGAAAATAGTGAAAGATGAATGATAAGGATTATAATGGTGGTTGAGCTATCCTGAGATATCCCAAGTATCCAAGTGATACCTACATACTCTGTATGGACCTCAAACTGATGTAGTTATCCTATAAATGGGAGTGTAATGAATAAATGATCATAATTGGAAATAGTTATGACTAGAAAAGAGGTTTTCACTCATGGGATGTTCAAACACAAAAAGAAGGTTCACCTATCTCATACTAAAAGAGTGACATCTAAAATAAATCCAAAGATAAAAATTATTATTAAATAGGGTGACAAGGAGTACAAATATTTTGTGGCTTAATATCTATGTTAGAGATTTGATCCATTTTCTGAATTTTGTATTATTTTTATGATTGTTTGGATTTTGTAGGTTTGCAAGAGCTTTTAGAATTTTGGGAAAGATTGAGAATTTTTTGGGGTTTTTTGAATAATATATATTTAAGAATATTATAAAAAGAGGATTTTATAAGGGATTGGCTCCCAAAATGGCAAGAGCATAAAAGTGGAACAAGTAGCTCATAACAATGGCTAGAGAGTAGAAAATAATAGTCTAAAAAGTGACTAGGGAATAAAAAAGATCTTGAAAAATGGTAAGAATGTGAAAGTAGAACAATTTGATAGTAAAAATGGCTAGAGGGGAGAAATAAATAGCCTACAAAGTATCTAATGGATAATAATTGAGCTCACAAAATGGCAAGATAAAAAAAGGGTATAAAGAGGGGTAAAATATGAGTGTTCACTTGTGTAATGATTTGACATTCACAATGACCACAACATCTAAGGTAAGAGAAAAAAAATTATCTCACAAAATGACAAGAGTATTGAGTAAGATTTTAAGTAAAAAATAGATTACAAAGATGGCTAGAGCATAGAAATAAATAGCCTACAAAGAGAACAAGGGATAGGAATTTAGCTCACAAAATGACAAGAGCATGAATGAGGGAAAATAAGGGAGAGGATTAGTCACATGGTGAAAAGGATAATAGTGGGGGAAAAATAAGGATGGTTAAGAATAAAATGTGTCCAAACAGACCTTAGAGACCCCATGTCTCCAAGTGTTGCCTATATAGTCCAAAAAGACCTTAGGTTGATGTAGCTTTCCAAGATTGGGTGGGTAATAGGGTAGGAAATGATATGAAGAAATAAAAATGTATGAGGGATAAATGTAATGAATTAAAGGATTAAAATAACCTATAGATGAAACTATAACAAATATTGGTTATGCCATTAGTTGAGGATGAAACAATGTTAACCCATAGATGATTCTAACTTTAATAACTAGCATTGGTTTTTTTGGATATGTGATAAGGAGAGATGGCATGAAAAACATGGGCTAGGGATTTATGTGATTGTAAGAATGAAGAGTTATCATTTTCATATCAAGTAACTTCTAAAATACTAATTCAATAGGCTCTCCAAGATTAGTAAAAGGTCTCCTATTAGACTGATTCCTTTAAGGAGTTGGGCAATGTAAAGTAAGGTGTTATGTTGGAGGATAATTCTATACTAGTGGTGGTTTCACTATTTGAACATGTCTTGATTTTTTTAATTTGTTTCCAACCACATTATTTTATGATTGAAGGTTTTTGGATTCTCAATTTTACTTGGTTGACTTTGCATTGAAGCTTGATTTTGATTGTGATTTTGAGTTTAATGTTAGGATTGATTTTGTCAATATATTTTGATCAATCATTTATCAATGAGAGTTCATTCTATTTGGACTCCTTTTTTAATAAATTAATCAAAGGTATTTGTACAATGTAATATGAGGTTAATATCTATCTCTAAATTTAAATTAGCTATGAATATGTTGGCTATTTCTTTGTCAGGGAGAGAATGTGGAAACATATCAACCAATGCTCTCCATATTTGAAGATAAGATGAAAGGCTCTCTCAACCTCATTATTTGGTATTACATAATTCAAACATGGTTAACTCATAGCTTTCCCAACCAAACTACATGAGAATAGTTGAAGCATAAAATTAGGGTTATATCTTACTTCTTGACATGCAATAAAGAACTCCTTTAATTTCTCTCTTGGCTCACCCTTTCTCCTATACTTGTAAAATTTAAGAATCTCAAAATGAGGGGGAAAGGGTGTCTGAAATATACTTATGTCAAATAGATACAAGCATATCAAATATAACTTATATATGTAGCCTTGATATCCTAAATTCAATCCTAAAATAGCATCCTTAATGACCTGGTAATCCTAGGGAGAATGTGTATTTTAGGATGTATATGGTGGAACTTGTTGTTGGAGATGGAATTATGGAACATTTGAAGTTGTAGGAATATATAGACCCCTTGCACTAGCTTATTAGGATTATTAGTCATATTTTCCAAATTATATTATGTGTAGGTCACTTAATGCTAACCATAATTTGAAGGGGGAATGTAAATTCATCATTAAATGAGAGGAATTTATTAGATTTGAGGAGGAACTTACTATTGATAGGCAAGGATACATTATGAATTAGAAACCACTCATTATCTAAATAGAAATTGGTATTATATAGTGGATGGGACTTATTAGGTATTAGAAGGAATTTGAGTAACTTGAGAAGGGTTAGATTGAAGAGGACATGGGCCAGATAGAACATGTTGAGCCCTAGTAGGAACTTATTGGTAATGAATTAGGTTTTGATACTATTTAGGAAGGTTTGGGAATTAGATGAATTTTGTTGACTAGAAGGAATTTTTTGGGATGTAATTAGAATATAGAAGGATTTGTAAAAAATGGATAGGGATTTGGAAATGCTTATTGAAAAATTTTAACAAGTTGTTGTGAATAATACACAGGTATATGTTGTTTAGATCAATATGTGTTTCTTTAATAGATAATGGATGAGATAATAGATTTGAAACCTATTATTCTTGAGAATTATTGGTTTCTATGAGTGGAAGCCCAAAAATAAGAGGTGTGATTAATGAGGATACAAGTATAGCTAAGATTTGACTAGCTTGTTGTAGTTATAATACAATAACTAGGGATACTTGGGGTAGTGTAATTATAGATTGTATTATGAAGAGGGTCAATTCAAACATTAGTCATGAAAACTCATAAAATAACGCATAATAATTGATAATTTAAGATAAACTATTCATGCGGGGGTTATTAATGATAACAAGATACAAATGAAAGTAAGCAATTAACAAAAACCTTCCCAAATGACTCTATTACTCAAAAGTGGCTCCAAGAATGTTATCCCCTTGATCTAGGGCTCTAGTATTTATAAACAATAGCTTCTTTGCTCCTCCATTTCCTCAAGAACTCTATGCAAAACCTAGCCTCATGATATAAACTATCTATTTTGCCTATCAATAAAGCTAGTCCAAATGCAAATAACATAATAGTAAAAACACAAAGGAATTGTGAAGGGATTTTAGCATTATAATTTTACATAATTTAACCTTAAAAATGGTAGTGTGAGGCCTTATATTTATAGATTTTTTAGATTGGTCAAGATCAACCATGATCGTCCATCTCAAGATTGAGATGTGTGGCCATGAATTAATCTAATATTTTTAATTAAATTCATAAATATAATCATCATAATTTAGGAATAAGGGGAATTAATGAGGCATGGAAGGCATTAAAGAGGCATGGGAGGCCATAATTTAGATATTTTATGCATTTATGGCCTAGGGATGCCTTTCCAAAAAAGGATGTCATTAAGTGATGCATTTAATAGTTATCAATTTCCAAAAATAAAGATTCAATAACCTCCATGGAAAATCCACTTAAGATATTGATTTTAATTAGTTAGCCTTAAAAAAGATTAATCAATATTTGTGCAATTCTTTAGAAATTAACCCTTAATTAATCAAAATAGTTAAAAAGATATATTATTGGGTCATAATTTGACTTGGGAAGAATTGGAAGGTGATGTTAGATGCATTGGAACCGTATTTCCATTTAGGATGTTGACAACACAAAATAACAAAGGTATGTGATGTGTACTAAAAAATTATAAGAAAAGAGTGATCTAGAGCACAAAAAGGTGAAATCATCATTTTGACTTAAAAAGAAGTTATCAAAGTTAGGATTCACATAAAATTCATTGCCCCATTTAGGGATACTTTAGACTAAATCAGCACTTGTAAACTATAAGTTTGAACCATTTAGTGCATTTTAGTAAATTTGACTTAAATTGGGTATTTGAGTGAAATTCAAGTAAAATTTATAATTTCAACACAAATGGTGTTATAAATTGGATGTCTACATTTTTCCCTTATTTGAGAAGGCATAATAAGACATTCAAGTGAAGCAATGTCTTTTCAAAGAAAAATGTTGTCAAGAAAAAATTAGAAATGACCCTTGATGCCCCCTTGAAATGGCATAATAAGATGATAGAGAAAGATGGACTCTCAAAAATATAAATAAAGTGAAACTAACCCATAGAATAGATCACATCCAAATGAGCTAATGCTTACACACATGTCTACCATCGATGATCAAAATATATTTAGAGGAAAATGGGCCCCAAAGATGGGGGAATGGGAAGGATTCAATCCCAACATATAAGTGACACACTTTCAGTGCACCCAATTTGAGAGTACAAGCTACATGCTTATGGAATTGATCAATCTTGAGATAAGTTACACAATAAAACATTGACATCATGGGAAAAAGTGTGGAGAGATTAGAATTAGAGGAAAAGGGAGAATGTGTTCTACATAAAGAGATAATAAGAGGTGCCCTTATAGGGAATATTTGATTGTGATAATATAGTTGTGCCCCAATAGGGCTAATTTTGACCATTGATAAAGAATAAATAATGGTTTTACCCCTATATGGATGATTTAGATTTGTGATTTGATTCAAACTTGTGTCCCAGCATGTTCAAATTAGTAAGTAATTATCTTAATGATATAACCTATTTTAGAGATTAAAGTGAGTAGGTGCAAACATAGATGCAATGGTCTAATGACTTTGAAAAAGCCACAAAAAACCAAGCATATGAGAATGCACAAATAGATGAAATAAATGAAAATAAGAATAAATATGGTGGCTGAGCTAACCTAAGATACGTCATGTATCCAAGCACTACTTACATAATCTAAATGAACCTCAAGCTAATGTATTTCATCTAAGATTGGAAGAAAATAGAATGAGGGATGATGATAATTGACCAAGAATAGATTAAACTCATGATGTATGCAAAGAGATGCATGTCTACGCATAGATTCAGGTGTTAAACCTATTAAGCCTAGTTTATGTATAGTGTTCTTGAGACCTATTCATCGAAGTTGTGTTGACATTAAGACTTGAACTTAGAGCATGAAGTGCTTGCTATATAAAAATAAATTAGGTATCATAAGTATGAATAACTCATAATGACATGTTTTTTTACATGCATGGAGCTAGTTCAAATGTGAATACCTATAACTAAGGATAATGGTAAAATAATGACCAAATCTAGAGTAACAGCTATTTGCATTTAAACAAAAAATCAAAGACAAAGAAAAAGATAAACATAAATGATCCCAACTTTAAATCAAGATATGAACAATCAAGACTAAAGTAGGGAAAAAAATGTTTAAAAATGAAAAGTAAGAACATCTTAGTAATATAGGATCAAGATCTATTTAGACCATCAAGACATTCTTGAACACAAAAAAGAAAAGCAAAATCAAATAGGAAAACAAAACACCAACCACAATCAAATAAATAGAAAAAATTCAATAATAACTTAATAACATGAATCAAGATATAAATAATCAAGATTCAGATGGATCATCAAGATGTTCTTGAAAAACAAAAGAGAAGAGCAAAAACATACAGGGAAACACAAGACCAAGGTGAGATAAGAAGTAATAAAAGGAGAAAAGAAGAAATAAATGAAGAGGCATGAAATCACAACAAAACACCAAGAAAAAAAACAAAACACCAATAAAACTCAAATAAACACACACAAATAAAAACCAAGTTAGTGTGGTTTAAAGACAATTGTTCATGCATGTGTGGTAGGGGCATTACTTTCCACCATAATGTAACTAAAAACAAGGGCACAAAAGTTATTCCCTAATTAAAGAGGAAGAACAGTAGAAGAAATAAGGGAAAAGAAGAAAAGTAAGGGGTTGGTTGAGCTGACTTTAAATATACAATACAAATGGATGTTGCCTAAATAGTTCCATGGATGCATGTTCCAATATAAACTTTAGGCCAAATGTAGTTCTCCTAAGAAGTGGGATAGAAGATAAAGGTGATGACCAGAACATATGATTAATGTTGTAGAAGAAAAGGGAAGACTTTACAAATGAGATTGGTCTAAAAAAATGGGAAGAGCATGAGGATGAGATGACTTTCAAAATGACAAGCCAATGGGACTTAATTTGCTTGCAAAATGGCAAGATCATGACATAGTGGGATGAGAGATAATTATCTTACAAAAAAACAAGTGTGTGGGATAAGATGACTCACACAACAAAATTCAGTAGGATAAAATTCTTTCAAAATGGTAAGAGCGTGAGGATAAAAATGTATAAAAGCACAAGACAATGTTTTTATTCTTTTATAGATAATTTTCTAATGTTTTTGGTTTTTTTGGGATAAAATATGTATAATGGGGGAACCAACTATTTAAAGAGATACTCATTCGAGATTAGAAGCTTCAATAATAGCTAAATCTAGATGTAATGGAAATCATGGATATAAATAATGGACCAAGGAATTAACTGAGAGTTCTAATAATAGCTAAATCTGGTTGCAATGGCACATGCTTGTAAATCAGTGAGAGCAATGATCCTAAAAAGATAACAATGTTTATCAAAGAGTAGAAAATTTGATATAGAATAGTGTGAAGGATGAAATCAATCTGAAGAACCATGTAGTTAGGCAAAGATTTTGAGCTGTAAAAGTGTTCTTGTTCACTTGTCTATAGAATAAGTTGTAAAATACTGTCATGGCTGAATTTCTTTGTAGAACTAGCATCAAAGGTGTTCATAATGTTGATGAGACATAATCAAGATCATAATTGGTTAAGGGATAAAAGTGTTTGGTTTAAAATAATCCCTAGGTATAACAAAGAATAGGGTTATCAAAGAGAATGGCACAAAATATGATAAAATGTGTTCAAAGTACCAACGATCCAAAAAAAATTCACTATCCAGAGTCATGAAAGGAAGAGGGATCATGCGAGAGTGGTCCAAGGTAGGATAAAATGGTAGGGTAAAATTACTTTAGCATAAGTTTCCCCCAAGTAAGGGATCTTATAGACAATGGTTTAAAACTATTCAAGCATAGAACCTATTAAGGTGCATAATGTTCATGGGCTCTAGAAGTTCTTCACCATTTGGTTTAGCCAGTTGATATGCCCCTAATCCATAGTTTATCATGATAAAAAATGGTCCCAACCAATTAGGTTAAAACTTACCTTTCTTCTTGCATTTATCATTTATGATCTTTTGGTTCTCTTTCAAGACCAAATCACCAATCTCAAACTCCCAAGGGAGAATGTGCTTGTTCTAGCTTCTCCACAATCTATTCTAATAGGCTTGCAAGTTTTCTAGGGAAAATAAATGTTTGCCATCAAAAATTTATAGTTCTTACATCCTTGAGACTCTATAGTCCTCATCATCTTTACTATGTTCTAGAAATACTTGCAAGGATGGTAGATGTATATTTATTGGTATAATAGTTTTTATTTTATAGATAAAGGAGTATGGAGTATCTCTTGTTGGGGTTCAATGAATGGTTTTGTAAACCTGAGGGTGGAAAAGATTTACAAGTGCCAATTATAGCAAGCATCATTGACAATCTTCTTTAAAATAGATACAATTGTTTTGTTTGATGCCTCAACTTGTTTGTTGCCTTGTTGGTTATATAGAGTTGATTTTTTGTGCTTGATCTTGAATTTTGTGCAAAGAGATTTTACATCTTGGTTTACAAAAGATCCACCATTATTGGATATAATGTACGTGGGGATGCCATATTTATAGATTATATGGTAATGGATGAATTTGGCAATCTACTTCTTGATGACATAAATGAGAGGAATGGCCTCAATCCACTTAGTATAATAATCAATAGCAATCAAAATATGCTTATGGCCATTTGAAGATGTTGGGTTTATTTTCTCGATGAGATCAAGGCCCCATGTTGAGAATGGACATGGTGTTGTGATTGATTGTAGTGGTAAAGAAGATGCATGTATCAAATTACCATGTTTTTGATAAGGAATACACTTCCTTAAATAATTGCAAGCATTAATCTCCATTTTTGGCTAATAATAGCCTATTTTTAGGATCTTATTTGCTAAGACTACATTATTGGTGTGGGACCCACACATTTCTTCATGAACCTCTCTTAGTGCTTGCTTGGATTCTCCTAAAGATAAATAACTAAGAATCATTCCATCATAGCCTTTACAATAAAACATGTCTCCAAAGAGTGTATAATGTGATAAATGATGGTGGAATATTTTTTGTTTATTATTAAATAGATTGACTAGGAAAACATGATCATGAAAGTAGTTATAAAAGTCTTAGAACTAGGGTAATTCAAGTGGGGGATTGGGACTAGAAATGGTGCATATCCTTTTTGAATCTAGTATAATATGTGTAGGATGAAGAATATTTTCAATAAAAATTTGATACTCTTTAGCTCTACCATCAATTTGTATCATGGATCCAATCATTTCCATTGTGTCAAGTAATATTTTGTTTGCTCTTTGAATTCATTTAAACTATAGAGATTTAAAATGACCTTTGAGATTATCAACAATTTGCTTGTAAGGAAAAATCTTATCATCTCTAGTTTGATAATGATCAGTGATTTGATTGATGATTAATTAGGAATCACCATAGACCTTTAAGCTTTGAATATCCCACTGTATGGCAAGGTAAATCCCTATAATCAATGCCTCATATTTGGCCATATTATTTGTATAATTAAATTGTATATGAAATGCTTTGGGAATTAGATCCTCCTGGGGTGTAACCAATAATATGTCAGCACCTGATCCATGAGATGTAAAGGAACCCTCAAAATATAGCTTCCATTGTTCAAGTTCTTATGATGCTTATTTTGTTTCCATAATAGAATCATCTAGAAAGTCAAATGTTAGAGGTCAAGTATGTGTAATAGGGGAATCTACAAGTTGATCAGTAATTATATGCCCCTTGATTGCTTTTTTATTCTAATACTCAATGTCAAATTCACTTAGGACAATAACCCATTTATTCATGAATCCTTGAAGAGTTATTTTGGACAATAGGAATTTAAGAGGGTCTACCTTGGTAATAACAATAGTTTTATTATTTAGCATATAATGTCATAATTTTTGGGTAGCAAACACCATAGCTAAATGTGCCTTCTCAATAGGTGTATAATTATGTTCATAAGCCACCAGAGTGTAGCTTAGATAATATAATGCATGTTCTTTACCTAGATCATCATGTTGGGCCAAAAGTGCCCCTAGTACATGCTCTGTCAATGATATGTAAAGAAGTAGTGGTCTTCCAGGTGTTGGGGGTCTCAAGACTAGTGGATTGGCCAAATATGTCTTGAGTTTTGCAAATTCTATCTAACAATATTCACCCCATTAAAATGTTACCCCTTTTTTCAAAAGATGGGTAAATGGGTGGCACTTATCTACCAATTGAGAAATAAACCTATGTATAGAATGGATCTTTCATTTCAAGATTCAAAGCTATTTAAGATTGTTTGGTGGAGGTATATCCATAATGGTCTTGACCTTGGTACAATTGACTTTAATCCTTCTTTATGATACAATGAAACCTATCAATTTTCTTGATGTGACTCTAAAGACACATTTCTTAGGATTTAGGTGGACTTTATATTCATGAAGCATCTCAAAGATTCTTTGTAGAACATATGGATGTCCAAATCATGTTCTTAATTTTGTTAGTATATAATCAACATAGTCCTCAACAATATTGTGCATCATGTCATGGAAGATGACAATCATGGCACATTGATATGTGGCTCCAGCATTCTTCAAGCCAAATGGTATGAATTGGTAACAAAATGTTCCCCATGGAGTGGTGAACACAGTTTTATATTGATCTACTTGGGCTATCTTTGATCTAATTATATCTATAAAATACAATCATTAAGGATAACATATTGTACCTAGAAGTCAATTCGATGATCATGTTGATGTTGGGTAGATGAAAATCATTTTTGGGGCATGATTTATTGATATCTCTGAAATCAATATAAATACATATGATTGGGGTCTTTTTATTCACTAGGACTATGTTTGAGATCCATTCAGAATAATCTAGTGACTTAATAAAGCCTGCTCCTAGCAAATTTTATAGTTTTGATTTACCTAATAGGGCAATACATAGATGCATCTTCCTTAATTTATGCTTGATTGGTTTAACATTGAGATGGACAACAAGGCAATGCACAACCAAATCTAGGTCCAAGCCTAGCATGTTAAAATATACCCATGCAAAGATGTCAATATAATCCCTTAGGAGGGATATAATTTGTTCACATTTTACTTCAGTAAGGGAAACTCTAAGATAAACAATTTTGGGATCCTCATAGGTTCTCAGGTTCACTTCTATAATGTTTTACACAAGGAGTGTAGATCCATCTTCTAGAATTATAGGCAAGGTATGATCGTGATCATCTTCTACTACTACATCTTCTTGTTGTTCCTCCCAAAGTTCTAGATAGTGTGTCAAATTAGAATCTACCATCTCAGGTAAAGGCCAAGTAGAAAAAACATCTGTAAACTCAAGAGCAAGATGATCAAACATTTGTTATTATCCTAAATACATGCTTGTACTAGCTATGGATTTTGGGCTAGATGAACCTTCTACATCTTGAGGGTATGAGCAAACTTTCCCACCTAAGAGCATTTAAAAGAGGTTTTCACTTAAAGGCTTGTCTTTTTCTTTACTTTTTCCCTGATCGATGACCACCTCAAAGAGGTTTTCACTTAAAGATCTCAATGTTTAATCTTTATTTTGACCAAGAAATTTTTTTTGATCTCTAAATTAGGTAGAAGTATCTAATTAAAAAACAAAGCCTTGTTTTTGATTGCTAATGGGTAATCCATCTCTTAAGACCATGTATTCTGCAAGTGATTCTTCATTCTAAAACTCATCAAGGCATATGACCAAATTTTGCTAGTCTCAATCAATGAGTTTGGGATGGTAAAGGCATAGGTAACAATGGGGGTTTGCTTTAGGATGGGAATCTATAATGGTAAAAATATGGTGTTCTACTTCAAGATGGGAAGCACCAATATAACGAGTTTTTGCTTTAGGATAGAAAGCTCCAATGGGTAAGGTTAAAATGGCATTTGAATCAAATAGGTCCATGTCAACAAGCTCATCAAAAAGGCTATAATGGGATGTTATGTCACTACCAAGAGTCTCATTGTTAGTCAATACAAAATAATCACTATTGAAAGTTATGAGGTCACCCCCAAGTGGGATAAATCTGAGACCATGATTCAAAATAGGTACTCTAGCTGATAAGGGTTCCAGGATTCCTTGTGTTCATGGGCTAAATCCTTTTACTATATAATCATGATGATCCATAATTTGATTAGGAATAGGATACTTTAGATTCTTAAATCAATTAGTAAGGCCTTTAGAATATAACCAGTCTCCCTCCATAAAAGCCTTTTGATCTTTCTTTTGCACAATAGTAGGTACAAAAACCATAGGTAGTTTTTGTTATTTCTTCTTCTGTTTCCAAATCATTATGGGTCTATTAGGATTAATTGAAGGTTTAGGCTTACTGAATGTTTTTATATTTTTAGGTAACTTTATAACATTGAAGGCATCCTCAAGACTCTACATGGAAATTCCCACATCTTGAATAACAACTTGCTTCACAAGAGTTACAAGAAATGAATCAACCAAAGTGGAAGTGAGATCACTAGGGTTGATATAATTAGATGGAGGTAGATGTGAAATTATAGCCTTTTTATTCTTCACAATTAATGTAAAACCTAGACAATAGTTATAATTATAGAACTAGGCCTCAAGATGTTTGTAATATTCATAAGGTTGTTGATCGGTGAGAATAGTAGCCTAGATCCCATCATAGGGAAACTTAAGGAACTGATGTAGGGTGGAAGGAATAGCCTATACTTCATGGATTTAAGGATGACCAATAAGTATGTTATAAGGTAATCCAATGTCTATAATATGAAGTAATGTATGATGTGAAATGGACCCAACAATGATTAACAACCAAATAGTACCAACAAACTCCATTTCAACTTTGTTGTAAGCCTTGATAGTAATCATTTATGGTTAAATATAATTTTTAGTGTAGCCCAATATTTGTACGAGCTTAAGAGATATGATGTTTAGCCATGAACCATTATCTATAATAATCTACTTATCTTATGTTTTTAAATTATTACTTCAATGTACAATGGGTTATTATGGCTAGGTCCAAGTGTAGACATGTCTTTTTGATTAAACATTACTTGACAAAATGAAGATAAATATCCCACAAGGTTTTAGAATTATTTAGGCTTTATATCACTGGGAATAGTGGGTATTTATAAAATATTATTTAGGATAGTTCTATGGACTTTAGATGTTCACAAGAGATCTAAGATGGAAATCTGTGTAGCGGTTTTGCTAAATTAGTCTGATAGACTATAAGGATTTTCAACATTGGGATGAGATGGCTTGGCTTTCGTTGGGATATTAGTTAGCTTTGGATCCATTGGTGTAATGTTCACATTGGGTTATATGGAAGAAGTAGGTGAAGTGCCTTGGAGATTAACTCATGAGCATCTAGTTACAATTGTGTAACTTAGAGGTGGGAGGGAGCCAATATAATCAGAGGATGAAGGCAAAGGGCCTTTGAGGGTGACTCGAGGGTGTCTAGTTGCATTTCTAAAATTTCAAGTTGGCAAGGAGCCATTATAATTATAAGAAGGGTGTTGTCTATAAATAGTAACCCATGTAAAAGGATTTACAACAAAACTATGAAAACTCAATGTTGTATTACTAGAGAGAAGGTGTTGACCCTATAATAATGGATCTTGTACTATGAGGAGCACAAGATTGTTCATGTGGTTTAATAATAATAGTGGTAATATGGGTTGAAAAAATGCATCCCATTTTATTGTTATAGTCATAAGGCATGACTTTATAACCCACATTATTAGTATGGGTATTATGATCATGATTATACTCATGATGATTATAATTTTGACCCTAATTCTAGTTCTAATTATACCTTTATCCTTAGTTTTGATTTTTCCTTGGTGGTGGTTGATTATTTCAAGGAAAAGGGTCCTTGTAAATTCCCATATCTTAATTTATGTCTTGAATAGGGGCTAGTTTAAATTCAACTTTACCACTTTCAATGATATTTTTAGCAATATGTTGTAATTGGACACAACGATAAGCACCATGACCAACTACATGATGAAAGTTTCACTACTCTTCTCTTTGTACCAATCTAGTTTTAGTTGATATTGAGGAAATGGCCTTAGTATTAGATATATAATTAGGTTAACTGATATGAGATTTTGGAACTCTTTTCAATTGGTTCTTCCAATTTACTAAAGACCCTAAAACTACCATGGTTTACTCTTCATGGAAGCTGTCTCTGCAAATTAGGTGGTGGGTTAGGGGGAGATAATTGTAAATTTAGGGCCAATAGAGCCTACACCATTTATATGTGATTTACTTTAGTCACCCTATTTTTAACCATATTCTTGTTATTGTTAAATCATTTAGGTTTATCTTGTGTAACTGTCTGAATAGAAGATGGGGTCTGATTTGATGTTTGACCCTATACAAAGATCTTAACAAGGCCCTTGGAAATAAGATCCTTCTCAATATGTACACCCTTGTCTATGATATCAAATGAGTTAGCATAATCTAGATATAGATTGTGTACAACCTCAGGATGTAAGTTTTGTGCAAATATATCCACCAACTATTTGTCTGGCAAATTATGTTGAAAGTGACTCTCTAATGCTTTCCATCTATGTAAATATGTGGTGAAGCTTTCTCCATCTCATTGTTTGGCTTTGCACAAGTAAACAATGGTCAATTCATGATTTATGTTGTACAAGAAATGGTTGATGAAATTTTTAGATAAGTCATTCCAATCTATAATTAATCCTTTGGGTAACTTAAGTATCCAATCTAAATCTTGTCCCACTAAACTTCATGGAAACAACCGAAGGAAGAACATGCTATTATAAGTAACCTCTTGGAATAATACAAAAAAATGCCTAGATATTTTCACGTGGGTCACCCTTTCCTTTATATTTATCAAATTTGGATGCCTCAAAATGATGTAGAAAGGGGACTTAGATAATTCTTAAATAAGATAGATATAGACATATCTTGTCAAATTTATACTTTTTTATCCTATTTCTAGTCTCTAAATGTGACACGATCTTATTCATAGAGCTTCACTCTTACATGTTTAGTGCATTCATAGGTGGAATATAGTTTTTTTAGGGTAGAATTCACCCCTATTGTTGATGTTGGGGTGGAATGTACCCCTTTTATTGTTGTTGTTGGGGTGGAATGTGCCCCTATTATTGTTGTTATTGTTTGGGTGGAATGTGCCCCTGTTGTTGCATGGATTTGTGATGGATGTACACCATACATTTTGTGACTTGGTTTTGATTTTCTCCTAGAGTCGAGTAAATAGGTTGTTGATTCCTTGAAATTCATTGCCTTAAACTATATGTGCTTTATTGATTTTGGGGATTCCTTGGTCTATTCACCAATTTCTATGTTGGTTGAGATGAACTAGCCAAATTATCTTGAGGGATTTACTCAATTTAAACTGAATGTTTGGAATTTTATGTTTATAAGTGACAAGAGGCTCTTGGTGATTAAATAATGTGTATTCTATGTATAGCAAAACATTTTGCACAACTTCTTGTGTTTTGTTTTATTCATTTGAGACACCTTGATCAATTATTGTGTTCTCAATAAATGTTTATTTTATAGGTTCAATCACATTTATTTATTCCTTTGAGGCATCATTGTGGATTTAATTAGCAACTAGAGAGTTGATTAAGTCTATGATAAGCTAATTGGCATATTGTTGACTTATTTTCTTAATCTTGTTGACAAGATATTGATCGATTGGTTTTGATTATATAAGTATTTTTTTGCCTTTATTAGAGGAAGAAGGTATGTTTGATTTTGAAAAATCTTGCTCTTGTTGTTTTTGTTATCCTTCTCTAACTAAGGTTTACAATTGATCTATAGGAAAATCTGAGGTTGGTCTAGCACTAGATTATATCATCCTACGGAGTTATTCATCTTGGTTCTCTTGATATTTAGTACAATCCCCTTTGGATCTTGTAGTTGTACGAATGTCATCAAAGACAATGGAATTATCTTTTCCATCATAAAATTTGTCATCCTCAGTAGCTATGGCCATAAGAGACCCCACTACAAGTGAACCTTTGAGTCATGTCTAGAAAGGGTTGCTCTATACATTTGACTAAATTTGGATCAATGTTGTGCAAATGTTTAAACAAGGTATGGATTTTGAACTTTCTTACAAAAAAATGACTAAGGTACCAAAGAGACTATAAAAGGAGGGTGGATTGGAACCACACAAAATTAGAAGAATGTGTTCACAAAACTACTCAACCTTTAGGTAAAGTTGAAATCATATAAATTGAAAGAGGGTATGATAACTTAAAAATCCTAGAGTATCACTAGTACACTAAAATGTAGACCTTTGAGATACATAAATACCATAAAATCCAGTTCAACTTCGATGAGTTGCTACTAGAAAACTAGAAGAAATCCCTTTAGATTAGGAAGGAGATAATGCAAACCAAGAAGTTCATGATATAGAAACATGAAATAATTCCTAAGTATAAATCTAAAACCAAATGGGTGGTACAATGTCGCTACATGGTAATAGGAAGGTATTATAAAATTTTTTTTAGGACTCAAAGCATGAGTGATACGTAAGATGACTTGAGTCCACCAAAGATGATAATGTGATGATGAATCTATAAATGGCCCTCAATTCAAATAGGAAATTGAACCCAAGTTAAAACAAGTCAAGTGAAAATGGTGAACCTAATTTAACACATCAAACTTTAAAACTTATAAAATTATAATTTTGAATTTAAATTATCAATGAGGGACTTAAGAAAATTTGTCAAATGATCTAGACTCAAATGGGCATCATAACTACACCAAAATATATGATATGACACAATGTTTTAGATGATAATTTGAGCAAGGAAAAAGATGATTTTCTCTTGGACAGGATAATGCCTCCTTGTTTAATAAATTTTTAGACAATGTGTTTGGATATGACATTTGGTTAACAAGCAAGTTTTGACCCAAAACAAAACCAAGTAATCTAAGATAAAGACAAATCAACTAATTAATCATCTTAAGCCCTAAACTGATGAGGAGTGGCAAAGTGGGGTTAACTAAACTAACAAGTTTTTAAACATTTCTATATGGATCAAATTCATACAAATTTCATGTCATCATAAAAAATAAGTGCACGTCATTTGGGTATGCATCATATGGCTTATTTTTAAAATGTCTTTCCTTTTTTACAACCATTATATCCATCGCTTGTTCAGTGTAGTGTGATCTCCAACATGCTCAAACATCCTAGGATTATATTATATTAATGGATATGATTTAACCACTCAAACCACCATCCCATTGAGGATATATCAATTTATATACCCCCCCATGGAGAGGGGTTGAAGACGATGCTAGGAGATGAAGTCCCAGGTGAAAGCTTCCCTATAGAACTTATGGGAGGTAATGAAGTCCCCCTCATAAGACAAGATGAAATGAAATAAAAAATAAGTAAAAGAGATTTAAAAAAATTTATAGATCACCTAAACCATACGGGTCTATATGATATCCTTCATAACATCTCTTTTATGCCTTTGGACTAAGGCAATTTGCAATGAAGATAACACTTTTGATCCCATAAGTTCCCTATAGGGGATGGGGGAGAGAATACATGCATAACTTCCTTTTTGCTCAAACAAATTTAAACTAAGAAAACAATGATAAATGTCTTACTTAAAACAAAAATTTGAAGTGATTTTGATTTTAAAGCACTAAATTGAAATGTTTGGTGGTGTTTTTTGGCCCTTTGGCCTTAAGTTGCAAAACTTTTGAAGAAACAATCATAAAATCATTCAAATAATCATCTAAATTTTTCTCTTATGAACCAAATAAAAGTTCCTAATTATTTTTAATAATCCAAAATAGGTTTAAAAATACTTAATTAAGCATTATTTATCACTTTCCAAGTATTTTATGTAAGAAATTTGTCAGAATGTTGTTTAGCTTTGAAGCTTTTTTTAAAATGAAACAAACTTGAAAAGTATGCTCTTGGGTTTGGATAACCTATCAATCTAAAGGCAAAATAGTTATGCTCACAAATAATTTTTAGATCAATAAAACACAAAAAATAATATTAAACTTATGAAAACATGTGAATAACAAGTTAGAAGGCTAAAAATAATAAAACCGAATACACAAAACATAAAAACCTATAGTTAGTATTTTGATCATAACTTTTAAAATATATACTAGTTTGTCACAAAAAATTTAGAGATTGATCATAGCTCCAAGGTACACCTCTTTGAAATATTTCAAGTAAAAATAGTGAATTAAAAAATATATATTATCTCTATACTATCCATTTTTACCCAAAAAATAGAAAATAAAAAGTGATAGTCACTAAAAGAGTCATAACTTTTAAAATACAAATCAGATTTTAATAAAATTTTGATAGAATTAAGATGAAACCAGTAAGAATAACCCATAAAAAATTCAAAAAAAAATACTAAATGGATTAAAAATAATAACTGTTTTAATATTCATTTTTTTTTCAATTATGTGGGTTACACAATCATCTCCCACTGGGCATGCTAAAATGTAAAGTGGATTATGAAGAGGATAAATTCAAAAACAAGTCATGAAAACTCATAAAAGAATGCATAATAATTGACAATCTAAGCCAAACTATTCATATTAAGGTTGCTAATGATAACAAGATACAAAGGAAAGAAAGCAAATAACCATTACCTTTCCAAATGACTCCATTACTCAAAAGTGGCTCTAAATGTGTTATTCCCTTGATCTAGAGCTCTAGTATTTATCAACAATGGATTATTTTCTCCTTTATTGCCTCAATAAATCTATGTAAAACCTAGGATCATGATATAAACTATCCATTTTGCCTATCAATGAAGTTAATTCAAAAGCAAATAACACAATAATCAAAACACAAAGGAATTGTGAAGGGATTTTAGCATTATAAGTTTACACAATTTAAGCTTTAAAATGGTAGTGTGAGGCCTTCTATTTATAGATTCTTGAGATTGGTCAGGATAAACAATGACCGTACATCTCAAGATTGAGATGTGTGACCATGAATTAATCTAATATTTGTAATTAAATCCATAAATATCTTCATCATATTTGGGAAGAAGGGACATTAATAATGTATGTGAGGCATTAAAGAGGTATGGGAGACCATAATTTAGATATTTTATGCATTTATGGCCTAGGGATGCCTTCCCAAAAAATTATGTCATTAGGTGATGCAATTAATAGGAATCAATTTCCAAAAAGAAATATTCAATAACCTCCATGGAAAATCCACTTAAGCTATTGATTTGAATTAATTAACCTTAAACAAGATTAATCAATATTTGTGCAATTATTTGGAAATCGACCCTCAATTAATCAAAATAGTCAAAAATTCATATTATTGAGTCATAATTTGACTCATGAAGAATTGGAAGATGATGTTAGATGTGTTAGAACCATATTTTCCTTTAGGATGTTGCCAACATAAAATAACAAATGTATGTGATGTGTACTAACAAATTAGAAGAAAAGAGTGATTTAGAGCACAAAAAAGACTCAAAATTAATTAATCAAAGTTAGGAATCACATAAAATGCATTGCCCCATTTAAGGATTCTTTAGCCTAAATTATCACTTGTAAATGACAAGTTAGAACCATTTAGCACGTTTTAGTGATTTTGACCTAAATTGGGTATTTGAGTGTAATTCGAAAAAGATTGAAATTTTCAACATAAATGGTGTTAGGAATTGGATGTCTATAGTAATAAGTGATTCCTTCCCTTTTCTAGATATATTTAGAATTGATTTCCTTTTTACACGTCCTTGATCATGACTAGAAGATGGTATATCATTATCTTCGATACATTCCATAATAGTCATATTATTATGTGATTAGGGTTGAGGTCTTATAATTATGTATATGGATTATACTAGATAATCATAGGGAACTTAATCACCCATTTATAATAAATGTAAAAGAACCTCATCTTTATTGGCAAATAATTCTTACTCAAATCAAGCTCGATCAGTCTCATAACTAGGTGGCACATCCTCATACTTTGGTTGATAGACCTCCATGTCTTCAAGATTGATGTAAGTTGGTTGATATTTTTGATAATCCTAGTATACAAAGGGGTTTCAGGTCTAATCCTCCTCATATATAGTGTTTTAAGTCACACCACTTCTTGTATATCTATGCATTTGGACACTTATCACAAATTAATGGGTCTGACTTAGGACTCAAATTTTAAAGATTAAGTAGTCTAGGTTACTATAGATGTTTGAAGTAACCTAAGGTTTGCAAAATAATAATTCTCTTAAATTAATGTGGCATAAATGAGGTAGATTTATGGATGTATAAGACACTTGTAAGATAAAATTGAAGTTGTTATCAAAACATGCATGCTTGGACCATAAATGTCCTTGACAAGTTAAACTTGAGTTGAAACAAAATTTGAATGTTTGATTTGATTTGATAAATTTGAATGTTTGATTTGATTTGATAAATTTGAATGTTAGGATAGAAGGTTTGACTAGACCAAGTTGGACATTTTACCAATTTTGACTTTTTGACCAAGAATGTTTGGCCTGTGATTAAGTTTTGATCTGAATTAGCTATTGGGTTTGGATTAGATTTGGAAATTGGTTTATATTTGGTTTTAAATTAAAATTTGAAATAGTTGAATTTGAAAGGTAAATTTGGAATAGTTTAAATTTTAAAGGTGAACTCAAAATAGTTAATTGGGAATATTGGAATGGGAAAAATAGAATGGGAACAATGGAATGGAAATAGTGGACTTGAAATAGTGATTTGGGAATAGTGACATGGGAATAGTGACCTAGGAATAGTGATTTGGGAATAGTGACCTAGGAATATAAACCTAGGAATAATGAAATAGGAATAGTTATCTAGGGATAGTGACCTGAGAATTAGGACTAAATCAAAATGGGTATCATCATGGCATGATTTAAACAAGAGGCATATTCATTTGAATAACATGACTTGGACAAATTTCAACAACATAATGGGTATAGAGGAATGATTTATGACCCATAAAATGAATAGAGTAATGCCTTGGTACATAAGTATATATAGACTAGATTTTGGACTTTATTTTTTGTATAAGATAGTCAAATAAATAGGTTTGAGAACAACATATATGCAATCAATATACAAGCATCACAACATATTTTAATGACTAACATATGAGTAATCTACATTCACTAGTCCTTTGATATACTCACCTTTTAATAAGATTAAAAAGTTTAAGATTCATTGAATAATTAATATAATTATTGGTGATGTTTCAACTCCACACTTCTCTCAAAAGGTCCACACTTGAAAGTCATCTTCAAGTGTTATTATCTTTATAACCCTGCACTGATGAATGCTTCATGGCTGAAAGGTCTTAATCTAATTTTACTTGAATTTTTAGATGGTCTCGATATGCATTTTGGTACATGGTCAAAAATTACATTAATGAAGACAAAAAAATGGGTTATTCATGGGAGGGTCTATCCCTTTCATGGTCACTTCATATGTTAGATTTCAATGAAGTGTTATCATAATTTTAGATCTTTAAAAATAAACCTAGGTATTGGATTATGAATTCCCCTCATGTCATGGTGTGTATAAAATACACAATCTCTTAGGCATTTACTATGGTAAAGTCCTCAATTTATATACCCCACCAAATAAATGAGGTTTGGTATGAATGTTGGGTAATGACGTCCCAATCATCACACCCTAAGAGACTTCTAAAAAGGTGATGAAATCTAATTTGTATAGTCTAAAAATGAAACATGGGAGGTATTGTCATTATGATTCATAAGAATCCCCCAAAAATTCAAGTGAAGAGCATAATTGGAAAATCTTTGAGATAAAAACAAGTTGGCACCTCATGTTTTTGGGTTAACCAAAAAGGCAGAGCATATGCACAAAGACCACACAGAACAAACGACTCACAAGAATCAAAAGAAACTAAAAACAAGAAGGTAATTAACAAAACAAAAAAGATTTATAGCCAAAATTGAAATGTTTGGAAGGTAAAAATATTTTGTCTCAAGTTTTAATACCCCTTCTTTGACCAAGGAAACCTGTAAGAAAATTATTAGTAGTTTATTGGTGATATTTGACAAGTGAATTGTTTTCTTTTGGTTTTTTTGATCTTTGACAAGTTGAAACCTGTAAGAAAAATTAAGTAATTTCTTAGTGGTCTTTGACAAGTGTAAATATATAAACAAATGGATTAGGATATTAATTTTTTTAACCTCAAAAACCTACAAACAATATGTTTAAAAAAATGAAAGATAAAAAATGATAGATAGTAATTTAACTATAAATCCTAAAATAAAAATCATTTTGTCACAAAATTTTAAAATATTTGTATCAACAAAAATCCACACCAACCTACAAAAAATCATAGTGATATAGATAACAGATAAAAATTTACAACTATTTACCATCCATTTTTGATATAAAAAATGACAGTCATCAAATCAATAATATCTCCTAAAATAAAAATTAGATTGTTATGAATTTTTTAGAGCTTGTTGTCAAGAACATACCAATCATCATAAAAAAATAAATTAAACATATTAAATATATAACCATTTGAATAGTTGTTATTTTTTCTATTTTTTTAAAAATAGAAGGAATGAGAGAAATGTCGTGGGGTGTGAGTCCCACCGAGTGTGCCAAATGTATCGCTAGGAGTACAAAGGGTTAGTTTATTTGTTAGTGCAAACATAAAAAAAAAACAAATAAATTGAAATAAAACCATATGACTAGGACCTCATTGTCCTAAGGCAAGGGTAACCAAAATATAATAGAAGTAATAAAATACACAAATTTATACCTTTCTATCATGGATTCATCACATTGTTAGGAATAAGTGGAAGTGTATTAAATATGTAGCTCCAAAAGGATTTTAGAAATGTTTTATAGGTTGATATAAAATCTCATTTTGAAATATTTAAATAATGGTTGATTAGGAATGAGAGTGATGCATAAGGGATTTATGTAAACTAGCAGGGATTCGTTGTGATTCTTGAGCATGAAAATAAAGGAGGTTTGAGGTCTAATTTATCATTTTATTGAATAAACCTAAATTGTCCATTTTGAATGTGAAATGGAGGTTCAATAATGTACACTCCACATCTCACATGGATCAATTAATTTATCCCTTTATCTCTTTTGAATATCAAGGGAGGAGGATTAAGATTTCATTTGATGAGGCATGGGCTTGATTAAAGTTTGTCCCTCGAGTGGAAGGGGAATCTCAGGAGTACATGGATAATGGGGGATAAGTGGAGGAATCTTAGATTATAAAATAGAGGAAAAGGGATAATGGAGGACTAGTGGAGGAAGAGGTGAATATAAAATTCATTCGTAGAATAATGTGAGGATAATAGAAAATATTTAGTTTTATAAATTGTGAAAATTCTAAACTCTATGGAATTTTTTATTAGGGAAGAATTAGTTGATTAATTCAGATTAATTAACTAATGGAAAATGAACACTTAATAGTTAAGAAAATAATATAGTATATAATGGTGATAGTGAGTAGATGAATCAACATGGTACATTTCCCCAATTAGGGATGCCCCAAGGAAAATTTGGACTTGTATATTGGATGTGAAAAAGAATTTGGGATGAACATATGATTTAGACAACTTGTGTGAAAATTTAGGAAGTCATTACATTTTGAAATTTTGAGATGTAAGGTCGTAAAAATAAAATATCTACACCCCCACTAATATGCCCCCATTTTGAGGTGAGGGAAAGTAGTGACTAGTAGTTACCTTACCTCAAAAGAATAAGATAACCATGTAAAATGTGAATGTATCATGTAGCATATAGAGGGAACATGTCTAGTAGATATTGTTGTGGCCAATGTGACCCCTTTTCTTTGAAATGGGGGACCCTTCTAAAAATTTCACAAGCCATAGCTTCAGAGTTTTTTATTTTGTTCTTGTTGGTGATGCCTACTCAAACCTTTAGAATATGCACTGCCTTGGCTTCTTAAAGTAGTAACAAGCCTCTTTTATTTTTCTTTAAAACTAAGGAGTGATGATTCTCTTTATAAATCATGGTCATAACATTGTAGGTTGATTTTTTATTGAATCTTCCAAAGTCTAGTTCCCTTCCCAGAGTAAGAAACCCATTTCCCTTTGTGGAAAAATGAGATATTTATGTCTGATAAGTAATTTTTAATGTGTCATATTATTTTTATCTTTATTACTTGGTCATTTTTGTGAATTTTTTAAAGCACAACTAAATGGGAAAGTGCCACATCATTAGGATTCAAAGTGGCTAGTCCCCTAGACCTATTAGAGATATCAGAGCCAAGGAGATCCTAGCTAAATCAGAAGGTGCCATGTCATTAAGAGTCAGAGTGGCTAGTCCTCTAGCCTATCAGATATGTCAGAGCCTAAGAGAGTCTATCCAAATGAGAAAGTTCCACATCATTAAGATTCATAGAGAATAGTACCCTAGATATGATAGATATGTAAGAGCCTAAGAGATCCCTACTAAATGGTAAGGTGATATGTCACTATGAGCCAGAGCATCTAGTCCCTTGGACCTATCAGATATGTCAGAGCTTAGAAGAGCTTGATCAAATGGGAAGGCACCATGTCACCTAGTATACAGATGAACTAGTTGCCACTTAAGACCCTAAGAAGCTCAAAATGAAGTATGAATGAGACTCATATCATAGTAAAGCATACCACATGTCCTTAGATGACACATCACATGACCTAGGGAAATGATATGAGGTATAAAACCATGTATAGGTTACCACTGTTGACTTCAAAAAATCTCTAACTCCTTGCTTCCAAAATTCCATAGATCCCCTATATCATGTGCCTTCTACACTCAAATCTCCCTAAATTGCCCCTATGTCTTACTCTAATGGTTACTACATCCTCCAACCTAAAGGTTGAACCTGATCATCAAGACACCACCTTCCATATTGGTTTAACTAAGTATAAACGCTACAATGATATATTTAAGTTAATTGAGAAGGTCCCCAAGGATTTTATCGATGCAGAATGACTAGTAGGTTGAGTATGAGGATTCCCTTAGGTCTTATAATAGGTGAAAACTCCATATAGCCACAACCAAACTAGAGTTATTTCCTTACATCAACCTATTGGGTGATATCCTCAACAAGGCCATCCATGTGTAAGATGAGGTCAATGATAGGGTGTGTTTGCCCACTTCTCAGCAACAAATTTTTGATATATCCAAGAATGCCTTTAAGGCTTACTACTTTCTCTTGGACTTCTCTTTCTCTTATGATTTAGTGGTAGTGTTGGTATGGATGAGCACCTACCATTTATATGACATATTCCATGACTGAGCTGAGAACCCTGACTCTAAGTGGGTTAACAAGGAGAAAATAAATGCTTACATAGTTTGCACCTTCTAAGAGGAGGTCTAAGTAGGCATGATCCTACTAAATTGGTTATTTGGGGACCCAAATTGATAACACATCAATGAAATGTGGTTGCCTCTCTTGAATATGATCTTGACATGCTCAAACATCCTAAACATTAGAGGTTTGATCAAATTCAAGTTGGTATGTACCATTATAGATGCCTGAGATGGAGGAAACTTATACATGAGGAGATACTTGCTAGATGTAATCTATGGGATGCTCTTATTCAAGCCTTCAATATTTCTCGCATGGGTTCTTAATGGCCTAACCATCCATGTGGTATTTTATAAGCTATATGGCCACTAGTTCCACTAACACATTTAGGATGTCTATGAGCACTTCTAACAAGTAGTGTACTAGGTATTTAATGAAGCTCTAATGTATCAACTCCTAAAGGAAATCTAAGACTCTATCACATCCATCAAGGACTACTAGTTATACAAGGATGACATGGTGATTTGGATTATAGGCTTTATCAATGACCCCCTATGCCTACCATATTATGTCCATGACCACTTACTAGAACAAGAGATCACCTATCAAATGGTACATAGTGTCTTTGATTTTTATGTATAGCATTAGTAGAGGGCATACTCGCCACTCTTAATCACCATACGACATCATGTCTATAATAACTTCCCCTTGATATAGAAGATGGTATCCAAGCAAGACTCCTTCACCCTAGAAAAGTACAAGGTTTGGCTATGAGACCCTAAAGGGGTTATTCTAGCCCATTTAGTGCAATAATCAATTTAGCACAACATCAAATATAACCATCAAGTTGAGGATGATGAGGGGATATATTTACACACTATTGATGACCATAAGGTGCTATCTTGGATAGTAGCCAAGAAGAAGAAAAAGGAAAATAAGGCTTAATTAGACCCCTCTGCAACTCCTCCAAATATTGCTCAGTCTATGGAGGAACCAATTATAATATTTTTGGCCATCTCCCAGAGGATCCTATAGGGCATCCCACCACCTTTTACCCCTTGAACTCTAGCTCCAAATCTAGCTATAATTATACCAATAAGTCCTACTCCTGATGCTCTAACTCTGCCACCATTCCTCTAGTTGATCCTCACTCTCTACCTCCACCCCCTCTAGTAGTGCCAGTAACCAAATTATGGTGGAGCCAACCCTAGACTATGCAATGCCAATCATCCCAAGCATAAACCACTTAGTTGCTAACACATAGCCCCTATGATTTGATGTGGTTGGTAGCTCAAGAGTGATCTTAGAATGAGGCACCTAGTAAGCACCCATCCAAATTCCCCTACTCACTACGCCATTTCCTCTCATTTCCCTTCCACCACTCACTCGCACCATGTTATAACTCCTAGTTCTAACACCCATTTATTTGTATTCACCCCCATTATTTGCCATTATTCCCCTTCCATCTTACACCTAAGTAATTTTGGCCTTGGTCCTTTTGAGTGTCATTACTTCTTCATTCATTTCCTCTCCTCCCATTTCATAACCTGGAGTCATCCTAGTGCCTCCCTTGGGCATGCCTTTAATAGTAAGTACAAATACAGCCTTTTTTAAATGCCATTTATAGTAGGGACCCTTTTAATACCCACTTTAGTTAGCATAGTGCTCCCCTTTATAGCTCTAAGTCCTTTGCCACCAGCCCCTGTGGCCCCTATCATCTTAGTCAAACCATCCACTGTAACACCTAGAGTTGAACCAAGAAAGAAGTTAAAGAAGAAAAAAAAGGCAACCAATAACTTGGTTCCAATATAAATTCCTTATACTCTACCTCCACCTCCTATATAGGCCCCAATAGCTCTTTTAGCCCTAATAATAGTAGCTCAGCATTTAACACCTTGACATCCTCTCTCTTACCCAAGGCCCCACCAGCCTCACCTTCAACTACCCCATCTCTTCTATGTTGTTCTAAGACCCATTCTTAGGGGAAATTCTACCTTAGATGAACCTTACATAAGAACAATGGTAGGCACAAATGTTCTCATGGGCCTCTCCTTTTGTTCTCCCTTCTTTTGATCCCATGTCCCCTTTGTCTACACTCCTTTCCTCTTTCACTCCTACTTCATCCATCTCCCTCCACCTCATCCTCCACCCTTCACCATTTTATCCACACCTCTTACACCCCTCACAACATGAGGTATGGTCCCAAGATCATAAGCACCATAAATGGATACCTAAGGTGACCTAGATGTATAGTGGAGTTTTGATCAAGCCTTCAAGAGTATGAAAATGACACTCACTTAGAGATTTGTCTAAGAGTAGAACCCAATGATATGGTAGACCCATTAGGATATATTTTCCCTCATCAAGGTGAGGAATACCACTAGAGAATAGAATATGGTCAAGGACCCACTTTCCATCCTATAAACTACCCACAACATGTCTAAAAATCTCCTCAAGGATATGTAGAGCCAAGTCCAAACTCTCAAAACACAAATGAAAAGCATGTTCCCAATCAGGTTGATCGATCAAGTCAAGGACACCCTCCTACTACTTTTATCAATCCTTGGGAAAGTAGTGAAGACTCAGGTTGAGACTAACATAATTATATAATGTAATTATGATTACATGGGGATGATCACAAAAATTGATGGGAAGTACTAGAAGCTACAGGTGGTGGTCAACAAAGTAATGTTATTAGAGCTTAAACTCATGCCAACCTTAGACTTAGGGATATACCAAACTTATGCCAAGAACATGAGAGTAAAAATGTAGGAATGATTATCCTTGGCCCACACTAAAATAACACCCTTGGAAGAAGGTGAGAAGAATATATTGACCTACTTCAAGGAATTCAATATCTCTATGTTATTCCACCCAAATGGAACCTTTCTTGACTAAGGGGAATTCAGAGTCCACCTAGGTTAATTTGACCAGGTTATGAGGGATAAAGTGGCCAAGGCAAAATATGAAAGGGCTTAGGTAGTGTTGGACCTATCAACTTAATCCATGACAAGCATTGATTACGTCTCTAAATTCCAAGCATCAATAGAAGTGGTTTTCTAAATCTATAAAAGATTATGGCTCAAGTTGAGGTGATCATCAAGGAACCCCCAGTTTACTTGTCAAAGTTGGATAAGGATTTTGACCTCATGGTAGCCATGTTGGAATCTAGGAGTGCCTAGTCAAATTAGTTAAGAACCAGTCCCTCTTAGTTTTCTCTTCATGTCAATTAGTGGTCCCCTACAGATCTATTGTGAGTTTGTAGGGATTATTTGGTTCAAATTTTGAAATATAGTTATAACTATAATGAGTATCCATCATGGCCTAATATGGGATCCTCATTATTTTTAGAGGTGAGCCCCAATCCTTATCTATTTAAGGAAGATTTTATTATATTATAGGGTCAACTAAAATTGCTCAAAAGTGTTGTCAGATTATTGCTATGACTTAACCTATGTTTCATTCACTACTCTAGATTATAAAATCAACCTAGATCAATTATTGTAATAAATTTTTACTCTTTTAATTAATATAATTTTTTTTTATGAAAGAGGGTCTCTTTTATGTTTCAATTTTATTTCATCTCCATGTTTGAATGATTATCAATGTTAGGTTTATTGGATTAACACTTTGTTGCTTTATGTATGTCATGGTTATGATGTGCTTAGCTATCATAATATCTATGTGAGTTATTTCATTTCCCTTTTGGTAGTGCTAATAATTTGTGTGCCTAACTATAAATTCTCATATGGTGTTTATGTGTTTTTATAATAAACCTCTAGTACTCATCCTTAGTGAGAACTTGCATTGAAGACATACTCCCAATTCTCTCAGTCTCTCCCAACTATATGTTCTCAGAGGTATGACCTAGTGAAACTCGATCTATAGTGGTATACCTATGAAAAAGTCACTTGTTTTAGTGACTAATGCATTGAGTTCATTTTAAAACTGGAGGCTTCCTTTCTCTGCCTTACCCTTCCCTCTCTTTTATGTTTATTTAGTGAAATTGAAATACCCTTTCCCCTTATGTTCAGAAAAAATAATCCTAACACTCAAATATTCATGACCATTTTTTACCTTGTGAAGAACATGGTATTGAACTTTCAATAGTGATAGTGCATCTCTTAGATAATATTCATGTAGACTTTTTTTATGAAGTCCAATACCCATATTCATACCCTGGGTTAAACCTGAATCAATCCTAAAATGGAGAATGAAAGTCTATAGTTATCCCCACCTTTCCCTTTTCAATGAACACCCAATCTCATGGGCATCTTGTGATGAGGAGCATGTTAAGGTCAACATACCCCCATTCCTAAAAATAGGGACCCTTATTTAAAATCATGTAAATTTATATTATAAATTGGGAATTTAACTTGATTAGGAATTAGCATTAAATATCTTGTGTTGATCTAGTTTACATGGGTCTACTAGCACATAGTAGTCATTTGACTTTGATCTTATTTGCTAACATTGGATCTATGTGTTTCAGGTGGTAGGATTAATGGAGTCCATCCAGAATGGATAATGTTTGATCTTCATGATTTAATGCTAATTTGACTCTTTACTTTGAATAACCCTTGGTCTTAAATTAATTAATTAAATATATGTCTAAATCATGTAAAATCTTAGTCTAATGTGTTTTTAACCTAGACCTTTTAATTCAAATTCAATTTTAAGCAGGATCAATTTTACGTGGGAAGCACTTTATATTTTAAGCTTAGTTTAAGTTTTAGCCTAGGTCCTAGTCATATTTATTAAATACCACTAAGACCTTAATCTAAAACTTTATGTTAAGTTTTTTATGTCTTATGGTTCACAGGGGATATCTTATTATATTATAAGCTTAGCCTCAAATTTATACTAAGTTTTAAATTATATTTATTAATAAAAACAAAACTTTAAGCTAAGGATTTATATATTTCCTAAGTATTAACTAAGTTTTTATGCCCATAGAAATAGATAAATGACCGGTTGCAAAGGTCTAAAGTCAAAAAGAGTCTAAAGGAATATCAATAGTATGCATTTGTTCATGCACTGAAGATCTAATGATATGGGGAAGAGTTAATAAAGTTAACAAATCTGTAAAGGGATCTGAGAATATCAAGTGGTAACATCTCAGGAAGCTTGGATGATAGATCAATAGTCTATAGGCACCTTCGCCAAGTCATAAATCAATACACTGAGAGCCCAAGATCCTGCCAAGTGGCACACCCATGTTTAATCCCATTAGGATCACTTTATTGTATTCAAACTTTATCTTAAGGTTTTTAATCATGTTTATTAACATGAATAAAACCTTAGGCTAAAATTTATATCCTAAGTTCTTTTATTGGGGACCTTATTAAGTCTTTTTACTAACATAAATGGACAAACCCAAAGGCAACAGGTGGCAATATTATGGGGGCTTCAAAAGAGATTAATGACCCATGAGAAAGGAACGTAAGTAAAAAATTCAAGTGTTAGATCAATGGTACATGTTAACTTAAACATCAAAGATCCAATAGAGAGCGAGGGTTTTAAATGTCAAAAGGGTTATAATATTATCATGAGGGTGACATGTGTCACCATCTCAGTGGGCTGACCAAAGATCTAATGGAAAGCATGAGTCAACATATCAAAGCTACCAAGAACAAATATGAGAGTGACAAGTGTCACATCTTAGCTAACAATCTAGTGGCTCTATGGCCCACACTCAAGTTTATATATAAAGGAAAATATCAATGGCTCACCATCAATCATGTATCTAGAGATTGTTGGCATGAATGAAGATAAACTTTTTTAATAGAGCTCAAATTGAGAAAGAAGCTTCCACATAGTGTGATGGCACTCGAGTGATGAAAAGAAATTAGAGAGCCCATGGAGATGCCAAGTGGCATGCTCACATTCAACCATGTAGAAATATATTGACATGCATATTAAATTTAGGTTCAAGATTGCACAAAATAATGACACATGTCTGAAAGCATCAAAAGGTCATTTTTTTTAATAAATGAGTAGGACTCAGCAGCCATAGGGAACTACATTAACCTTGGTGTCTTGAAGTTTAGTTAGATTAGGAATATTCCTTTGGTAACTAAGATTTTTTAATATTTTGAAAAGGAATATTCTTTGGTAAAGGCATGTGCATCTTATAAATCATGTGGCCTATTAGTCATAGTTAAAGAATATCATTGGTCTTGAAGCATTTGTAAATGGATACTTATCTATGACACTTGTCTAGTTGCATGTTGATACTTGACACTTATCTAATTGCATGTTGAGAAGGAATGACTACCATATCTCATGAATTATATATAAAGGAGGTATTTCTAATTATAAAAGGGGGGACTTATTAGAGCCAAAATTACTTTGTAAACTTAGATCAAGCAGTACAAGCAAGGAATTCTACAAAGTTTGTCCAATATTTGTCTATGTGTTTACTATCATGGTTGCTTAGTTATTTGGTTTGATATTCATATTTGAATTGTTTTTATGCATCCTAGATGTGCACATGTTAATTCAGAGTTGTCAATTTATGCTTAAGCTAGGTTGATTAAAAGATATTATGTTAATTTCATTCTCTTTTACTTTCCTTGAAGATGTGTAGAAGCTATTTTATTGTATAAGTAAACCTTTAAAGTGAACCTAATTTCTTATTTTCATTACCTTTCCTTAGACATTTTCTTGATATACAGTAGGATCTATGCCTATGTAATTTCATGATATATATTAGTTTAGTGCATGTCTTGATGAAATTTAAGCTTTATCATAATGTTTGGATTGAAGATCAGAAACACCTTCTTTCTTCCCTACCCTCTCTTTGATCCTTTTTTATCAGATCATTATAGTTTAGATTTTCATTGTAAATATTCATGCTAGATTAGGGTTAGACTTTAGGGTTTGTACATCATTCATTGTACTTAGTTCAAATTATTTTCATCTTCACATATATTTAGGACCATGGTTACTCCCAAAAACCATTTATATTTTCATTTTATGAAATAGTCATTAGCTTGGCCACTACTCCACCACAGATCTCAAGAAGATCACAACCAACAACTCATGCAATGGATTCTTTGAATCCAAAAATGAGAAGTGTTTCTTAAAAACTATATGTTGACCTAAAGATACACATGTAGGCATCAGAAAAATTGGTGCTAGAAGAAGGGATTAAGCTAAATCTTTGTAAATTTGAAATATCTTTGCTAATTTTAGTAAATTTTGTTTAAAGATCAGTTGATTATTTGCATATTTATGTTATTTTTAGCTCAATTATGTAAATATCACTAATATTCATGGTTTTAGACCAGTTTTTGGGCTTCATTTATCCAAAGATCAATATTATTTGAAGATTCATGGGTAAGTATTGCAAAGGTAGCTTAAACTTTGTAAATCTTCCATGTTTAAGGTTAGTGATAGCAGTTTTGCTCAAAGATTGATTGATTATTTACATTTTGATGTTTATTTTAACTTAGAAGTGTAAATATCCCTCTCATTCATCAATTTAGATGTATCTTTGAGCTTATTTATTTAAACATAATTGTGCTTTACATGTATTTGTGTGAAATTGGCTTAACGTACCAATCCAATCATTGATATTTACAGAGATAAGGTTGATACATCATATTTTAAATAGGTTAAATATTTTATAAGATAGAAGTACCAAATGTAATATCATCATCAAGGTATGGCATTGTTAGGTGGATATTATATCAATGTGCTTGGCCAAGTACATAACTTACCAAGAAATCTTGAGAGGTATTTACCTTTTTTTCGTACTAATAATGTTATCATAGCTGAAGAACATGTTAAAAGCTTTAAGGCTACTTTGAGACTTTTAAATGTTGTTCATAAAGATGTAACATGTGGATTATTTCCATCTACTTTCAAATATGTTGCATATGAATGGTTTCTTAACCTTTTAGAGAATTACATAGCTAGCTAGAATGATTTTAATAGAATCTTCATTGACCAATTTGGAAAAATCATTAGTCCATGCATTTTGTACCAACAGTTCACCATAGTTAAAAGAAATCCCAATGAGCCCACAAGATCCTTTAATGCTATATTCCAAAAGATGTTCAGTAGACCTAGATCTCCTTATAGACCTGATGATGCTTTAATCTTAGCGATTTAAAAGGATGCTTTAGTCTTAGAGATTTAAAAGGATGCTTTGGATCCCATGACTTATGTGTTTCTCAAAAGGTCTATTGGAGTCATAAACACATTGGACTTGGCCTTTATTGAAGCTATAATAATCAATGATTAAATGCAACCTCAAGTTCAGCTTACATATGTTATCCCAAATATTAATCCTAATTTTTTAGCACTAAATATCATTCGTAATGATAATCAGACTATGTTTGCCTTAAATCAAACACCAATCTTAAACCAATTGCCCTTAATCCATGCCTATCCTAGCCAAAATTTGGGGTTATTGAATAATGCTACAAATGGATTTCATCCTTAGGAACAAAAAGATCTAATGCTAACCACTAGTAATAACAATCAAGTTCATAACTTAGAAGCATGAAAGAATGAGAAAGAATCCATACTTAAGATAGTTAAAAAGTTGGGCATTAATTTCCTTAAATTACAAAATCAAGTGGGTAATTCTAGGGAAAACTCCAATAGAAACTATACTTCTCAAAGGTTCAATAGAACTACAAATAGGTTTCATGATAATAGCAATAATAAGTCATTTCAAAACATACATGAACTGAATCTTTATGACATAGGTCTAGCTAATAATTGTAATGTTTTTGAAGAATATCAAGATGAAAAAGATACATTTAAAACTTGTTTAATTAAGACAACATGTTAGGGACATCTAGATTTGTAGGGACATATGACTTTATAGGGACATCTAGCTTTACAAGGACATCCAGATTTACAGGGACATCTAAATCCTTCATGGTAGAGGCTTGTTATTTTTCATTCAAAGAAGAAAATGAACTTGAAGATGCTCTAGAAGAAGGAATAGTCATTCAAGATGAGCAGCCCCATGAATAAGATCAGATACAAGCTAACCTCTCTTCAGAAGATAGTTGTGAGGATAATACATACGAGGTCATTACTAAAATTAAGGATATCCCTAAAGAAGCTGACTAGTTGTAACATTTATACTAGGATTTTTTGAAATAAATTGAGGTATTCTAAGACAAAAATGTCATTATAGAGATCCCAAAGCAAGATGAGTTGGGATTCAATTGGGTAGAAGAGATGCCACTCTTCATAGAGGATGAAGATGAAGCAAGTGTATTAGATCAGGATTTCCATATAACCCCATAAAAAGGTTGGAAGTATGTGATCAACCTAATTTAAATGGTAAGGTTGCAAATTAATTTCATGCCCTTTCAGTTGATCATGATGAATTAGCCTTTTGAGATTACTTGGAAAGTTTTGGTGTAAATATTGGTAGTTCATCTCCACCTCAAGATGAACATAATGAAGACATTAGTATAAGAATGATAGCTAAGCTACCATCATTGAATAAGGATGAAATAAGTCATTATCAGTCTATGAATAAAGGATAATTAGCACTTTTGATGCAAGATAGAAGGATTTGGGAAGAAGATGATTGGGTTTTATATCCATATCTTCAATCTAGGTATTGGAGAATGGAGATGAGGAATCAAGATAGATCACACAAAATACATGAACACACAAGTGATCCTATCCACAAGAAGAGGCCATCGAAGGGAAACAATCATGTTTCAAGGTTTTTTATTTTTTTAAATAACTTTCCATTTGATCCTAAAGGTAATTTCTTTATGGAGTTAGTTTAGGTAGGTTTTAGATTAGTTTATTTTCTTGTCCCTTGTTTATAAGTAGTGTTTGTAAATATTTGTTTGATTGTTATTTGTTTTGCTTTGTGTTTGGTGTGTTTACTTTCTATGATTTGTTACTTGCTTCTAAATAAGTCCTTTTAGAAAACCTTCAGCTCAAAGTTCACCTAATTTCTTAAGAAATTTACAGTTTATAAATATAGGTATGACTTCTCAACAATGGTTGATCATGGATTATTGAAATGTGAGCTTGATGTTATGATTTGGAGAAATTGGTAAAGATTGATATCTAGGTTAATTGTTCTTAAAATCTTGAACCTTGTTCTGATCTAAATTTGATTTTAATAAGGATTACACATGTTGGGTGAAAGTTTGAATTTTTGAAACATAATAAAGAATGCCAAGAGGTAGCATCTTGTGAAGCCCATATGATATATCAATGGTCTACGAACCCCTTCCCCAAGTCATAAGTCAATATACCAAGATATTGAGATATTTCCAAGTGGCACACCCTCATTTAATTACACTAGGATCACTTTATTGTATTGAGACTTTATCTTAAGGTTTTTTAATCATGTTTATTAGCATGAATAAAACCTTAAGCTAAAGGTTATATCCTAAGTTATTTTTTGGGGGACCTTATTAAATTTATTTTACTCACAAAAATGGACAAACCTGAAGGTTACAAGTGGTGAGATCATAGGGGATTAAAAAGAGATCAACAACCCATAGGAAAGGAGTGTAAGTCAAAAATTCAAGCATTAGATCAATGGTACATGTTAACTCAAGCACCAAAGATCTAATAGAGAGTGAAGATTTGAAATGTCAAAAAAGGTTCTAAGATCAACACGAGGGTGACATGTGACACTATCTTGATGGCCATACCAGAGATCTAATAGAGAGCATGAGTCAACATATTAAAGCTATCAAGAATAAATATGAGAGTGACAAGTGTCATTATCTTAGCTAATGATCTGGTAGATCGATGGCCCATACTCAAGATTATATATAAAGGAAGAGATTGATGGTTTATTATCAATTGTGCATCCACAGATCGATGGTATGAATGAAGCTAGACTTTTTCAATAGAGCTCAGATTGAGTGAGAAGCTTCCACATGGCATGATGGTGCCTAAGTGATGAAAAGAGCTCAAAGAGCCTACAGAGCTACCAAGTGGCACACTCATGTTGAATCATGTAGAAATAGATTGATGGTGCATATTTAATCTAAGTTCAAGATTGTATGAAATAATGACACTTGTTTGAAAGCATCAAAAGGTCATTTTTTTAAATAAATGAGTATGACTCAATAGCCACGATGAACTACATTATCCTTAGGCTGTAGAAGTTAAGTTAGATAAAGAATATTCCTTTGGTAAATAAGCTTATTTAATATTTGGAAAAAGAATATTCTTTTGTAAAGGCATGAGCAGCTTATAAAGCATATGGCCTATTAATCACAATTAAAGAAGGTCATTGGTCCTAAAGCATTCGTAAAGGGATACTTATCTATGACACTTGTCCAATTGCATGTTCACACTTGAAATTTATCCAATTGCATGTTGAGAAGGAATGACTGGCATATCTCATGAATTGTCTATATAAGGGAGGTATTGCCAATCATAAAAGGGGGAAGTTCTTGGAGACAAAATTACTTTGTAAACTTGGAGTAATCAGTTCAAGCAAGTAATTTTTAAAAGTTTGTCTAATATTTGTCTATGTGTTTGCTATGATGGATACTTACTCAGTTATCTAGTTTGATATTCAAATTTGAATTATTTTTATGGATCCTCAATGTGCACATGTTAATTCAGAGTTATCAATTTGTGATTATGTTAGATTGATTGAAAGATCTTAAGTTCATTTCATTCTCTTTTGCTTTTCTTAAATATGTGTAGAAGCTATTTTCCTATGGAATTAAACCTTTAAAGTGAACCTGATTTCTTATTTTCATTACCTTTCCTTAGACATTTGCCTGATATATAGTAGGATCTGTGCCTATGAAATTTCATTCTATACATTGGTTTATTGCATGTCTTGATGAAATTTAAGCTCTATCATAATGTTTAGATTAAAGATCAGAAATACCTTCTTTTTGTACTACCTTCCCTTTTGCTCATTTTTTATCAGATCACTGTAGTTTAGATTTTCATTATAAATATTCATGCTAGATTAGGGTTAGACTTTAGGGTTTGGACATCATTCATTGGACTTAGTTCATATTATTTTCATCATCATAAAGATTTATGACCATGGTTGCTCCCAAAAACCATTTATATGTTCATTTTGTGAAATAGTCATTTAGTTTGCTCACTACTCCACCACAAATCTTGGGAAGATCACAACTATCAACTCATGCAATGGATTCTTTGAATCCAAAAATGAGAAGTGTTTCTTAAACACTATATGTTGACCTAGTGATACACATTTAGGCACTAATAGACTAGATTAGAGTGAACAATAATTGGTGCTAGAAGGAGGGCCCTAAAATACTTCATGCTTATTGTTGATTTTAGTTCATTTTATGAATATATTGAGTTTGGCTTACTGGTAGTAACATGCTAACTATTTTGTGACTGTGAAGCATCTTGGAGACTAGTTCACCTATTACCAAGGGTAGGTCCCTTTGAGGTAAATTAGTAATTTAACCCTACTTTTTCATAGAAAACCCAAGTTAAATCATCTCAAACCTACCATGATTCTTATCATTTCCTCTTTGTAACCTATCCCAAGTTCACAGCCCAAGATGGCCTATTAGTTGGCTCAAGCATTAATGTCCCAAGAGTCATACATGATCTACCCAGGAACCTTGAGAGGTATCTCCTTCATTTCACCCCTAGTATGGGATGGATCATGAAAGAACACATAACATCCTAAAATACCACCTTGAGACTCCTAAATGTAGAATATGAGGATGTAGCATGCAAGTTTGTTCCATTTTACCTTGACAGAAATCTACCTAAAATTGGTTCCTAAACCTTCCTGAAGACTCTATACCAAGTTGGGACCATTTTAGTTCTACTTTCCTTACCCAATTTGGCCAATTAATAGACCCCAACATATTGTACTAGAAATTTCCTTATATTTAAAGAGAGCCCAATGAGCCCATTAAAAATTTCAATGCTAGGTTAAAAAATATGTATAATCAAGTAATCATGCTTTACCAACCCAACCCTCAACTAGCACTTGAAATCTATAATAATAAATTTGACCCTTGGATGACCATTTTCCTAAGAAGGAACACATCTATAATATGCATATCCTCAATATATGTAGGGCCATAAAAGCAGATAGACAACTAAAGCCCCAAGGTCACACCATGACCCCCACTCTGAACATGTTACCATAAATGCTTGTGTTGAACTTCTTACCTAACATTAACCATAATACACCTATGCTCTAATCACTCCTTGTAATTCATCAACTCTCATTAGGTCATACCACTTTAAACCAATAATTGGGTTTCCTAAACTGAGGGGGCTAGGTCTGATTCCCTAGACTCAACATCAAGTGATGTTAGTTTTAGTTAATAACACCCATAATATACCTCAAGATCCCACTAAAACTTAGTTAGATGTCATTCAACGGATGGTGCAAAAACTTAGCAATGACTTCTTAAGGATGTAGAGACAGATGAGTCATTCCAATTTCAAAATCTCTATAAATAATTTCATATATCAAATACAAAATAGGATATATAACCTCCCCCATAACCCCCTAGAACCTTCACCTAATAGGCTCATTGATATCAATATATTTGAGATATCCTTACTAACTAGTGTCAAGTGCATAACATGACAACACATGGGGAGCTAAACTACACAGAGTTTGGTTCTACTTTAGAGATCTTCCAAAATGAAATGGAAGAATATGAGGTAGTCCTTAATCACCCAAAATCCTCTAACTCAGGTAAAGCACCTAGTACTATTTATGGTGTTACAAACCATGCATTTCCCTAACCAAGAAGAAAATGAACCATAGGAAGGTATTAGTGAGGTGCAAGAATTTTAGCAATTTTAAAGGAGAAATTATGCCCTTAAGAGTAGGTAACAATAACATCCCCTTACTACCTCAACACCCCCAAATAATGGTGTAACTTACCCAGACCAAAATGCTAGGAATGATCCTCCACCTCCAAGACCTCAAGAAACTAAGGCACCTATGGAAACCCCATTAGGCCAAAATAAATTGGGTTATAACATAGTCGAGTATATGAAGAAGATCAAGGATAACATTACCCTTCATGAGATTCCCCAAATCATAGAATGATGAGATATTCTATTACAAGTTGACCCCATAGACCCAGCCTAAATTAAGAGTAGCACATACCAATCTGCTCATTCACAAGAATAAGATGGAGGTTGTTGATGTGGTTTTTATGCACACCTCAGAGAGTTTTAAATGAGGTAACCTCTAACATTTTGGGATCTTTATGGAACTAGGTTCCATTTTGGGGCATGAGTTGCAAGTATGTGGTGGGTGATGGAATATTAGGTTGAGCCTATGGGTTATTTAACTAGGTTTGTGGTTAGATGCATGGATTCTAATAAAAATTATAAATCACTAGGTGAGTTGGAAGGGTGGAATATTATCCTATGGTGGTCAAACCTCAAACAAAACTCAAAAGGAAGGAAAAAGGTTTTATGTCTTTGAAATGGAATTTCAACATCTATTTCTTTGGTAGAAAAATATCTCAAAAACTAGTATTTATTGTTTATAGATTTTGCACACTCATAAACAAACATAGTTAGAAGTCTAGGATAATTAGATATAGGATGCTCAATGGTCTCAACTAAAGGTTGATCTTCTTTTGTATGTTTTTTCACACCTTCATATAAGATATTACAGTTTAGACCAAGAAGTTATCTAGGGCAATTGTGGATCAAACCTAGAATATTATATCTAAAGAGATACCTCTACACATATTATAATCTCAATTCAACTTGTACTAACTATCTAAATCAATGAAATATATCAATATTCAATTGCTATTACACATCTAAGACTAATATTCATTAATAAAACAATCAGATTCATCCATACCATTAACACACATCAAAATTATTAAATCAATACAAATAAAGAAAACTTCAAATTCATTAACATAGAGAGGGAAGAAGAAAGAATAAACATAGTTGTATGACAATAAATTTATTGATTTCTTCTTGTATATTCATATAAAACTTTGAGCCCTTAAAAATTGGGTTTGACATGTATATAAAGAGGCTTGGGGAAGGGGTCACCTCATCTTCCAAGTTTATAACACTTTTTTTACAACTTAAAAGACTATTTGATAAGTCTTAGTTACATGATCATAGCTTATAGATATCTCAATCATGCAATGTGTGCATGCTGACAAAAATGATCTAGTTAATTACAATATAAATGCAACTAGGACTTAACTATTCATTTATAATTGATACATGTAAAAATTATAAAAAATTAACCTTCATGTTAAATTGGCTCTTGCATAATGTGTCTCAAAATTATCATCACAACTATATTTAAATTATGCTTGATGACATGGTAATAGGAGTTATACTTGGAGAATCACTTGTTGATTGAGTTGTTATTAGCATGGGAGTTGTAGTATGAGGTGACATTGATGTGTCTATAGTTATTTTCATTATAGGTGGAGTTTGTGGAGTAGAACTTGAAAGTGGCATCTATTAGGATACCTCTTTTTAAGCATCTATATCTTGGTATTGATTATAGGCCTAATCATGTTATGCTCCAATTAGGTTCATATCTAGAAGATGTAGCCTAGTCACCTTGTTATTTATTCCATCAGCTTGGCATGTTCTCTCTTGGTAGATCTAAAGCCAACTTTGAAGACTCATACCTCTGTCACCTTTTTCTTAGTTGTGCTCAATTTGGCTTCAATGTCTTCTAAGATTAGACCTTACAGACTCTATTTGAATACATTATAGGCTTGCTTAATCATTTGATCAAATGTAGCTTGAGTCATCGACTTCCTTCTGTTATCTCAAATTGTTTTCAATTCTAGATCTATCAAAATTTGCTTGACTTGATTCTCTTGTTCATTTAATTTTTTCACAAAAACTTCAAAGGAGGACACCCAATCTTGGGTCTCTAATGTTCTTATTAAATCTAAATTAAAAGTATTTGATACCTCCAATAGGGCCATCAAGTCCAAGTGGCTAAATGCCTTATTTTAGGTATACAACACTAAGAAATTCACCTTATTCTCATCCTCTCTTAGAATTTTGAATAATTTGATTATATAATTAACATGGGGATCCAAATTGACCCTCAAAGAATGAATAGAATCTAAAATTTCATATAACCTAAGTGTTACATTCCACACATCCTATTCAATACCTTGGGAAAATAAAATTACTTGTTGCTTATCCCTGAGAGCTTTTAACTCCTCTTATAACTCTTGTCTATCCATTTAATTTCCCTCGTGTATGGTTAGGATTGCCTCTATATGGGTCTTCATATAGAACTTGAGGTCCTCAATATACATGGACTGACCCTTTTGCCTATTTTGTCTCTTGCTATGTAAATAGACCTCTTTTCTTTACTTCATGATTAGATTTTTGCTCAAGTTATCCTCTATTTTCCTTTTTATTACCTATTATACTGATGTTGTAGCCTTATGAAATAGTGAGCTCATCATTGGAAGTTCAGTGATCTTTAAATTCCAAGGCTCCTAACTCTTTGGCCTAATTTGGAAGGGTGAGTTTTGAGGGATCTAATGGTTGAGATTTCACTTGCACATGTTATCAGACTCAAGCTCAATATTAGTGGAAGGATTGGGCATTGATGTCCAAATGATTTTATACCAGTCTATGTTTCCAAATAATGGCATTAGATGCACAAAAAAGATTAGTTATTTCCTTGGATCCCTCTTGGTGGTTACTACTATAGTTGTGGAGGTTTGTATTGAAGAAGGCAATGGTGAACCTAATTTAGTATAAGATGAAATAATTGGAGTGATGGATTGGCTAATATCTAGAATGGATAGAGCTATGGTTGATGGGGTAGATACTAAAGGAATAGAAATTATAGTAGTGGAGGGTGGAGGAGGTACTTATTAAGTCTAGTAGGGTAACCCACTCCAAATGCAAAAAGTAGATGCTTGCATGGCCAAAAATTCAATTTAGTAATGCCGTTCCCACATAGATCCCCATTCTAAATTGGGTGATGAGAATAGGATTTTTGATATGTTCTTTTAAATTGAAAGTTTCTTTAAGGATAAGTCACCTTAATAGTTCTCACTTTGCATTGTTGGTCTTCTTCAATGCAATGATAGTATGCAAATAAAAAGTGACATCTAGAATGGGTAAGCTCAAATACTTGTTAAATGCATCTCCTAAGATATACGCAACAATTATGTTTTTATCAATGTAGTGAAGGTATCCATTGTGTTGATGTGGGATTTATGTATTTGATTTAACAATTGTGTGAATATTGGTGTATTATTCCTAATTTAGTTAAAGGGTCTGAGTAATAAAATCATTAAATAAATATACAATAATTAAGTTATTGATTTGTGTAAATTAATTGTAATTTAAACTTTTTTAAAAATAGTAATAAGGAGAAGAAAACAAGACTTAGCTAGAAACTTATTGATCCAACTGAGACAAAGGTTAAAATTCACTGTGCAGGATTGAGACACTATCTCAAACTAAGATTTAAACTTCATTTTTTGATTAGATAAGAGAACTATAAGTAGACATTAGTGGTACTAGTGCTATAGTCTACCTCTATCGATGTTGTCTTGAGGATCTAATCTTTTTAGGTTTTATTCGTTATGCCTGTGTGACCCTGTCTATGAAGTTTCAGTAGTTGGAAGTCTATTTAGCTCCATTATACTTTGACCAATTTTGAACAAGAGTTTGGGGTTAGTGTGTGTAAGATGCACTAGATATGCTTCACACCCATGTTTGGGCACACTACCTACATACCAATACTCTAAAGAGGGATCAAGCCATATCTAGTTCTCCCACTTGATGTGACTTATGCAATTATGTATATGAAGATGTAGAATACTAAACTAGATGTGCTTGAGGTGGCTAGGGACTAGTGTAAGGATTTGAATAAGCTTGTAAGTGTTTTGGTTAGATGTATGTAGAGAATAGGGAAGATTGATTGAGTATTCTTGCTTATATTTTTGTTTCCTTAGTGATATTTGCCAACCTTTTCCAAATGATATTTGAATAGGATTTTATAGGGATCTATTGGTCATGGGTTGAATGTGCCCACATTAGGCCAACAAGAATAAGGATGGGTAACTAAAATAAATTGATCATTGAGGCTAGAAATGGACTTGGATAATAGTGTCAAAAGTAGATAGGAGTGGCACCAGTGTTATAGTCCTAGTGTGGTGCTATTATCTTGAGCAGATAGGACATGGGGGGATTGATCTATCACGGAAGAGGAGTCTAGCTCAATTAGGATTAAGTTTGAAAGGTTTCAGATGATTGGGAATCAATGAAAATGATGTTTATGAGGGTTATAAGAGCAATCAAGAGGGACTTATGGGTTGGGTGTCATTAACCACACTCAACTTACCAATTTTTGCATTTTATATGACTAAATTCCCCCCCCTTTATTCTCGTGATGTAGCAAAGTGAAATACTAGGATAAAATAAAAATAGAAAGTATACTTGAACTTACCTATAAGGGAGAAGCTTGTGAAGTTGTGTTATGTTGGGTGTGCATAGAGAGGGCATGGTATGAAGTGTAAATCTAAAAAAGAAAACAAAGAGTAGGTCAATTCTTACTAGATATGCTATATCTAAAATAAAAATGTACAAAGCTAGGTAAGAGAGAAAAGAAGAGAAATGAATGAATACACCTTACCAGGTGTGTGGACCAATAAAAAACTTGTTATGATGTTGAGTGATGCTAGATTATGCTAAGTAATGTTGGAAGGTGTTATACCAAGAGTAATATCATGAATGGAGCTGAGTGCTTAATTCCCTAGAAATGGCTCAAGAATGCAAAGCCTAGCCCTTTGGTTTCATCATCACCCACTAAGTGAAGCTAGGTGGTCATGCATGTATTGATTGATGTTTTGACTATGTGTCTAATACCTTTATATAGATGGCTCAAGAATATAAAGGCTAGCTAGTCCTTTGGCTCCATCATTACCCCGTGAAGTGAAGGTATGAATTGATACCAATATGAAATGTATGTCATATGAGATGGCTCTTGAATCCCATGAATGTATTATGATATAAAGATGTTAGAATGGATATTTGAATGTGTGCTGGAAATTAGGCCACTCTTGGCCATTCTAAAAGATGGAGATTAGGCTTGTATAAAAGCCACTCCAAATTGGTGCACTAGGCTTGTATGAAAACCACTTGAAAACTCAAAAATGTGGAAGTTAGGATTGTATGAAATCCATTCCAAAATGATTCCAACCATCTACAAATGAAATAATGCATGCAATTTTTGAGAATTCTTGGGTAATACTGAACTCAAAAAGAAAAGAAAATAAATGTTTCATGCACATTGCCCCCAATCATTACTATTTAAAACATGGATTTTGATCTAAAAGTTATATCAACTAATACATTTGAAACTATAAGTGAGATCTATCATGTCATGCATGATGCCCCCTATATCTAGATTCTTTGAGTGAAAGTGTATTAAAAATTGTTGATTTTGAACTGGTCAAGTTGTGCAAAATTGTAACTAAACCTACTTTTTTGCTTACTTTTGGAAAGTCTAGTTTTATTGCTCTTTAGACAAGAGCATCAAAAGTGGACACTAGTATAATTGGTGATATTATCCAAGTTGGGCACTATTGTTCAAGGCCAAATTTGGTAACTATTCTAGATTCTTGACTGTCTACTTGGTTTTTTCTAACTAGTTTGATGTCTAGTTATTGTTCTGGGTGTTATGAAAACTATTGTTTCAACCATTAAGAGCTTTGATATTTGAGACAAGACCCCTATTTATTTTCCCCTCTTCTTAGGGTAGGAATTAAGACCTTATAATGACTACCTTTAGAAGAAAGAGCCCTATAAGTGTGTTATGTTGTAAAAATATATGATATAGTAATGATAATCGATTAGATATCTCAAGATATAGCATGATTTGTATTGAGATATTGTTAGATCAATAGGGGTATGCCTAGATGGATATAATAATGTAATAACATGTGTAATGTAATGAACTAGAAATTAAATTTTGGTTAGTTGTTAGTTATTAATTGTTAGTTGGAGGCATGGAGAATGATGTTCATCATGGCATCCAAGAAAGCAAGATAAATGCATGATGTGAATCATGGCATTGAAAATAATGAGAAGAAAAAAAGTAACAAGAACACAAGGCAAGAAGCAAGAAGTATATAAGAGTGGCCAAGGGACCAAGCAAATAAGGGACATGGGTACATGTCACTTGGACTAGAAAGCAAGCATACAAGGCATGTTAGAATGGCACATACACATATAATTGAAACAAGTAAAGCTGGCATAGAATCCAAAATCACATAGAAGAGTATAGGTAATGGACATTATAAAATGTCCTAAAGCACACACAAGACAAAGAAGCAAAGGACAATGGAAAATAGCCTAAGGCACGTATAGGAGACAATTAAGAACTGATAAATGCAATCATATCTAGCTACGCAAATCAAGAAAGGAAAGCATGTTATAACTAGAAATACAATCACATCTAACTAAACAAAGCAAGAAGTGAAAGTGCGCAAGACATGTTAGTTAAGACTAGGTATATGCTAAAAATAACACAAGTACTATATATTAGTGAATGTCAATAAAGTAATCTATGTAAGCTAGTAAATATTGTACATCAAGAAGGTGTTGATAAAACCATTCACTGAGGGGGCTCTAAAGCTACATTAACTATAGGTTGATTCTAAATCTCGTTATCATTGAACTTTATTTTATATGGGACTTTGTTGTTACTCTTATTTTTTGTGTATGAGATACTTGTGTACTTGAGTTTGCCCATTGAAATTAAATTGACTTCTCTTTCCTTTAGTGTGTGACATAATTCAATGAAGGAAGAGAATCTTTTGAACATAATTGATTCATGTAAATTTGGTAGGAGACTTTGTTTGAAGAGATCCTTTAACTCTTGATCGGCCATGGGGCTAGTCATCTTAGCCAAGATAGTCTTATATCAAAGAACATAATCTATGAGATGCTCATTAGCCCTTTATTTCTATTGTCCAACTTGAGAGTATGAAAATTTATCGCCAATGTTAATGTTGAAATGAGATAGGAACATGTCAACTAAAGGATTGAATACATTGACTGATTGATTTATTAGACTATAAAACCATTGTAAAACATAATCCTTTAGGCTCTGTGGAAATAGTTTGGTAAGTAGCCAGTCATTTGGTACATAGTCCAAGCATATTACACAAAAGCCTCTCAAATGTGTCTCTAGATCACCCTTTCCATCATATAGAGTATGTTATGGTTGAAAAAAACCTTATGGCAAGGGTGTCGAAGCAATGCGATATGCTAATGGTGTCTACATAAGAGCCAAAGAATCAAAAGCCTGTCTAGGTTTAGAGGCACCTTGCTCAAGATGTAGCACCTTGGATTAAAGATATTTTATCTCTTACACAAGGGCTACCACATTAGGAGACAAACATGAACTAGCTATAGTTAGTGGCATAGAGGTAGGATGGGTTGTTATAGGGGGTTATTGAGACATAGTTGTCCCTGTAGTGTCATTTATAATTGGTTACTCTGAAGGAATGGAAGATTCAACTTAGATTTTTTAAATTCCATAATAGATTGCAAGATAAGATTATGATCTTAGGGTTGGTTCTAAAGTCTTTCTCAAAAACTTTGTAGGATAAAATATTTTTTGAGGACAACTTCATTATCAATAATTGGTGGAAGTGGATCAGTAGTCCAATGTGGTGGAGCATGAGCATCGATGTGTACATCATCATTTTTATTTTCATATTTCTCATTATCAAAGTTATCTTTATTGAAATTAGTGTAATTTGGATGTGTCGAATATATAATAAGAACCTAAGTTGATTGTTTATCCATGGTATATGGCTGAATTATAGGAATTTTGGTGAATTCAGGAAGATTGCCACTAAGTCTTGCACTTCATCTTGAAAGAAGAGATGCAAGGAACTTATGTGGGATAAGGAAAACAACTTGGATGATAGTAGAAAATATTAAATGGATATAAGCTAAACAAAGAATTGAAATATGCATAAAAAGGATACTAAGTTTGCACACATGTAAGGTGATACCTCAAGAAGCAATAGGACCTAGTATGGGAAACTAGGGTTTTAATAGATAATCATTTTGATAAATTACTATGAAATATTAAAATTAATAGTGGATTTGTAAGTTAGATATGCAAGTAAAAAATTACAAATTTACTAGAAAATTAGTGATTTAATAGGACCTAGTACTTGTAACTAAGGTTTGAAATATGATAATTTTGATAAATTACTATGAAAATTTGAAGTGAATATATGAGTTATATATGCAAGTAAAAAATCAGAGATTTATTGGGAAATTTGTGATTTAAAGAGACTTAGAAGATGCAACTAGGGTTTGTAAAAATAAATATTTTTGAGAATAACTATTTATTTTTTAATTTTGAATGGATTTTTTAATTTAAATATGCTATGAAAAATTTAGAAAATGATTTGAAAATTACTGGTACCTAGTGTGGGCAACTAGGGTTTGAAAGAAAAATATTTTAAAATTACTAAAAAAATTAAAATTTAATACTAATTTTTTATTTTATTATACAGGTAAAAAATTTAAAAAAAGATGAAAAATTAGTTAAAAATTTACCCTAGGGTTTCTAGGGTTTTTATGCACAAACAAAGTCAGGTTCACCAAATGATTTAACAATTTTAGGAATATTGGTGTATTATTCCTAGTATAGTTAAAAGGTCTAAGTAGTAAAATTAGTAAATAAATATACAATAATTAAGCTACTAATTTGTATAAATTCATTACAATTCAAAATTTTATAAAAATAGTAATAAGGAGAAGAAAACAAAACTTAGTTGGAAACTGATTAATTTGACTAAGATAGAGGCTAGAATTCACTATGCAAGATTGAGACACTATCACAAACAGAGATCTAAACTTCATTTTGTGATTGGATAAGAGCACTATAATTGGATAGTAATAGCATCAATGCGATAGTACACCTTTTTGATTGTTGTCTTGAGGATCTAAGCTTTGTGGGTTTTGTTTGTTATGCTTGTGTGACCTATCTATGAAGTTTCAATAGCTAGAAGTATGTATAGCTCCATATAGAGCATATTATTTATTCAAACCCTATCTTCTATTATGCTTTGACTAATTTTGAGTAAGATATGGGATTAATGTGTGTAAGATGCACTAGACATGGTTCACACCCTGTGTGTGGGCACGTTGCCTACATACCAATACTTTGAAGAGGGATCAAGCCATATGTAGTTCTCCCACTTGATGTGCTTTGTGCAATTGTGTATATGAAGATGTATAATTCTAAACTAGATGTGATTGAGTTGGATAGGGACTAGTGTAAGGATTTGAATTAGCGTGTAAGTGTGTTGGTTGTCTGTATGTAGAGAATAGGGAAGATTGCTTGAGTAGTCTTGCTTGTATTCTTGTTTACTTAGTGATATTTACCAACCCTTTACAAATGATCTTTGAATGGGATTTTATAGGGATCTATTAGTCATGCGTTGAATGTACTTGTGTTAGGCCAACAAGGATAAAGATGGGGAATTGAAATAAATTGACCATTAGGGCTAGAAATGGACTTGGATAATAACACTAAAAGTGGATAAGAGTGTCACTAGTGCTATATTCCTAATGTGGTGTTATTATCCTAAGCAAATGGGACCTGGGGGATTGATTTATCATGAAAGAGGAGTCTAGCTCAGTTTGGATCAAGTTTGGAAGGCTAAGGATGACTAGAAATTAGTAAAAATGATGCTTATGAGGGTCATGAGAGTAAGCAAGAGTGACCTATGGGTTGGGTGTCATTATCCATGCTCAAGTTATCAGTTTTGCATTTTATATTACTATAGTACACTAATCTCATAATGAGTTAGCCTTTAACATTTTAGGATCTCAATAGAGATGAACTCCACTCTAGGGCATGAGTTGCAGGTATGTACTCTTAACAACTAGGTGATGGAATAATAGGTAGGTCATGCAGGTTGTTAATAAGGTTTTATAGATGGAAGGGTGGTCTCTAAAAGGAAGTAAAATCTACATGAGTTGGTGGTTGGATGGTTTCTAATCTAGAGTGGGTAGGTCTTAAAATAAACTCAAAAAATGAGGGAAGAGTAGATCAAAAAGAAAAAGCTATATGGCTTCAATAATCACCTCTCTAGCTAGTTTCCAAGTGGACCAGTGTTTTTAAAACCTATGCTTATTACTAGCAGCTATTACACACACAGTCAGACATCATCAAGCAATCTATGATGATATAGATATAGGAAACTCATAGGCCTCAATAAAAGGTTGCTCTTTTTAGAGTAGTTATTGCACACTTGATCAAGAGAATGTGACTCAGGCTTAGTGAGGTATTTGAGCCAGCTATTACACCTACACAAAAAACTATATCAGATGAAATTACCGCTACAAACTTAAGAATATAAATCAATCAACTTATTTGGAAATAATTAATGTAATTTATTAATCCTTCAATAGTTGTTGCACATCTAAGACTAGTATATCAATCAAGACAAAAAATAACTCCATATCTTTTACACACTAAGAGTTATTAAATCATACAACCAAAGAAATAACCCTAATTACATAAAAAAATGGAAATAAGATACACAAACACATGAGTTGACAACCGAATTTGCTTTTTCTCCTATATATTGAAAATTTTATGACCCTTCAAAAATGTGGGTTACATGTGTTTAAATAGACTTAGGGAAAGGGTCACCTCATCCTCCAAGTACATGTAAGATATATTACATGTCATAGTCAAAAATTTAGTTCTAATTTGGTTAAAACTATATAGACTTCTCTTATAGTTGTCAATAATTCAATTTGGCTTTTACAAAATCATGCAATGTGTGCATGTTTATAAAAATTAATTAGGAAACTTTACAATATGTTTTGAACTAGTAATAAAATTATAAATATAGAATATAAACCACTATATAAATGTACATTTAAAAATTTTGGCCCCTTTACGATTGTGTTGACATCTGTATGGTTGCATGAACTTTAGTTAGCATAGTAACTAAGGTTGTTGATGTAGAACTAGAAATAGCAGTTTGAGTCTGCTTCTTCTTCACCTCTATCTCAAGCCAACACTTGTGTGATACATCATAATATTTATGAATTATGTCCATGTTCAAAAGAGGGGGTCTATGCACCCTGTTGACCTGTCCTAGGAGGTTTGCATACTTTGCTTTAGTCATCTAGAAGCTGATCTTCAAGATCCCAACTTCAATCACTTTCTTTATATCAAAACTTAACTCAGCCTCAATGTCCTCTAATGGTAACCCATATAAAATTTATTTAAATTTGCCTAAATCCTCTTGAATGATTTGATCAAATTTTATCTTATTGATCAATTTCCTTTAGTATCCGTTACTTTGGATAATTTCAAATCATTCAAAATTTGAAGAATGAGTGCCTCGTGTTCTTGATATTTAGGGAACAAAGCCTTAGCTACTATTAACCACTCCTTGGTGTCTTTTGTTCTTATGACCACCATGTTGAGTGAATTGGATGCCACTAATGGTTTCATGATATCCAAATGGATATAAGGCTTATTATTCATGTAAATAATTAACATTTTCAATTTATTCTCATCTGACTTTAAAGAATTAAACAATTCATGAGTATTAATAACATGGGGGATGAATAATCCCACATAAACTCTAATGCTTCCAAAGAATTATAACACTTTGAAGCTGCCTCTTTGACCTCAGCTTCAATATCAGCTAGTAGATGTACCATATTTTGTTGCTCTTTAGTTGCTCTAAATCTGCCTCTAGTTCCTATCTAGCTAGCTTTGTACCTTCGTGAATTGCCACCATGACATCCGTTTATGCTTCAACAAAATATCTAAAGTCTTCATTAAAGGTGATTTCCCCAATTGTCTATTATTATTTTTGGTCAAGGAGAATACCTCTTACCTCTCTTCAAAAATGAGTTCCCTATTAGCATCATCTTCTAGCTTCCTCTTCCCTACTTTATAAATAATCCCAGATGGCTTGTCAAACAAGGTTGTGATAGATGGGATCTCTATTATATTGAAGCTAGGAATTTTAGATGTCTTAGATCTTAATTCAATCACCCAAGGAGGAATTATCAACTGGTTAAGGTTTATCTCCTTTTTGGATTTGACAACAACCTTTTCTTCAACTTCCTCTGCTAGTTATTGCTTCTTTATTGCCTTGATAATTATGTCAGGTAAGGAAGGACAAATGATTTTGGACCAATCCAAACCTTCATACTATGGGAGTGGATGGACTATGATCATTTATGTCTTTGCCTTCTTCCCCTTGCCTAATCTAGTGACAATGGTCTTCTGGGATGGAGTGGTGGATGGTATGGGGAGAGTGATTTGGGTGGATTAGACATGGAGTTAGGGAGTAGAAATGGATGTTTCCACCTTCTTGGATTCCCTTTTCCTCTTCAATGATCTTACTATGGTAGTGCCAAAATGAATACATGAAGTGGCTATGATAGAAGTGGATGGCATAGGGGTGGAAGATAGATAAAAGGTGGTGTAAGGTAGAGTAATAGTGGCAGCATGCTTCTAAACTTTTGGGTGAGAAAAGGAAAATTTAGGAAAGAAGAGGAGGTTAATATATCATCAGAGGTGAAAGTGACAACTAACACCTTAGGATTTTTCAAGATAAATTAATTTGATAAAGAGCCAAAAATGGGAATAGAATAAGAAAGTAGGGAAGTGGTTTTTGAAGCCTTTGTACCTGTGGTGTCTTCCACAACTAGTGCTCACTCCTTGTTAGCCTTGAGACTTAAAACCTTAACTTTCTCTAACTCTTCTTCTTGATCAAAATCTTCTTCTTCTACCATTTCTACTTGTTGGGTAATTATAGGCAAGTTTTGAGATTTATCTATTATAGGACTACTTGTGGGGGGAGTCCTAGGCTTCCTCTTATAATGGATGGTAGTTTTAAGCTGTGAAGAGGAGCCTTGTTGAATTGAGATAGTTTTTTCATCTATGGCTACCCCTAAAGATGTATATTATTATATTTGAGGGGTAGGTATAGGCATTTTAATTACACTAATAGTTGTGGGCTTTTTCCCATTCTCTTTCTCATCATAGGAATTCAAATTGATGGGGTATCTTAGAGCTCCCCTAGGGTAAGGTTCACTCACCCTTGGCTCCTTATTAAAGCTCTCAACTTGACAGGAAGCTCATGTCATGGATCTCCTTGTTCTTTGGATTTATCTATGGTTTTGTCCTTCCCAAAGTTTGAGGATGTCCATCCTACAAAGAGTGGCATTCTATTATGTAATTCCTTCATAGTGATTGAAGGTTCTTATTAGATCACCCTTAAATGATCCTCATTTAAATTGACAACCTTTACCCTTTCTAAACCTCATCATCATGTTGTGCATCCATGAAAATAATTCATAATCATAATGAATGTACTAATAGGGATGTTAAGGCCCTAAATATGTTTTTGTATATAGCCATGAGGATCCCAGTCCTTGTGTGGTACTATGGGTAAATGATAAATCTTTCTTTTGCTACCCACATCTCCAAAATTCTTCCTCATTATGCAAACCATTCTGCCAATAACCCTATGGTGGCCATAGAATGTTTTATTCATATTTATGATCAGGTCCTCCTCTCTACTCCACTAGAGATGGAAATCAATTTCTTGCTCAGCAAATTAATCAAGCACATATTTTGAAAGACTTAAGGGAATGAGCTTGTGTCTGATGATCATGATAACATTATAGTCAGGATATAAAAAATAATCATCTCTTGTAGATAGCATATTCATGATACTTGCTTTGACTCTGGGCATTAAATACCCATGGATTGCTTACCAAAATTGAGGATAAACATCATCATCAATCCTCACCATGTTATTAATATAAGCATAAATATGCAAAAATTAGAAATGATCACAAATTTGATTCTTGATATAGTTGATGGTTGGGATCCATAGCTCATCGAGGACTTTATACACTATTCCTATGACAACATCCAAAAGATAAGACATCATATAAAAGTGGCCCATTAGAGTGGGCTACTTGTCCTTATGAATGATCTATTCTCTTAATTGGTAGCTTATAATTTCACCCAGGTAAATATTGCATCACTAGTTATCATCGTATGCAATAATGATACCAAATTCAAATTAAAGAAATGGATGTTGGGCATCCCATATAGTCTGTTGAGAAATGCTATGGAAATCCACACTCCCATCCTAAATTTATTGATTGAAGTGGGATTCTTGCCCTTGTATGTCATGGTTTCCTTGGGGAGAAGCCATGAAGTCAACACCTTTTCCATCAAATTATCTTGATTCCATGAAACCAATATTTGTTTGTTAAAATATGCATCTAGTGTTAGTAATGATAAATACCTCTAAAAATTTGCTCTAGAGATGTATGCTCTAATCATTTGGTTGCCCATATGGTGCAGAAACATCTAGTTTAACTTTTCCCATGAAGAATAGGTCTTGAAGGAGGTTGATACATGGCATCACCTCAGGATTGATCATAGCTAAATTTAATCTTTGCCTCTTAAGTGCTACTAAGTCTATGATGAATAGTCACTCCAAGGGAGATAGATTCTATCTAGTGAAAATGTGTCAACAAAATTGATAGCATCCCATAATTTAGATTAATTTGTATACTTGTTGTCAAAAATGATGACATCAGAGATAGTGTCTATGAATTATGTTGAGTCCTTGATAGAAAATGGTGATGGGAAAAATGCTCCCCTAAATGGTTTGGATGAAGATGCTATTGTTATTATGTAGAATTGGAAGTGTTTATAGTCTTCTTACATGCTCTATGAATAATTCTCCTTTACACTAGTCACTGGTTTATTTGAAATAATATCATAGGTAGCTAACAATTTTATCCCATAGGATAATAGTTGAATTTGAGTTTAAGTTCATTTTTAAGCAATGAAGACTTTAATGGTTACACATTGCATATATAGATTTTGGCATTGAATTCTAGTTTGTGCATTATAAATACCTAACGTTCACCTATTTTCTATTTTCTACATAGTTCAAATCTCTTGTTAGTTTAGTTGGTAGGTAACATTTACAACTATTAAGAAGTATTTTGGCTTTATCACCTAAGTATTGCAAGTTTTTGCCATTCAAGAGTTAAAAATCAGGTTTTGTGTTGGGGCCAAGCTTTACAAAAGACCTGAATAAAAATCCCAAAGACCAAATTCTATTAGATAAAATGTCTGAATAAAATTCCCAAATAAAAAGTCAAAAGAGTAAAATATCTGAAGTATATATAAAGCTTATGATCCATTAGACAATTTGTTCGATATAAAAAACTCAAAGACCAAATTTGTTCAAATAAATGTTTAAACAAAAAGTTTGAAGATCTAATTTTTGATAAAAGATAAGTCATTTCAAAATAATTCTTTCAAAGAAAATGTCTGTTGTAAAAACTCTGAAGACCAAATTCCATCAGACAATCATTTCAAAGACCCAAAAGTCTCCAAAAAAAGGCCCAATGCATAAATTTTGAACAATTATTTGTACAAAAAACCAAATATAAAAAACTTGAAGATCAAAATCCATTGAAAAAAATGTTCGAACATAAATCCTAAACAAAAGCCCTAATGAACAAAGCCCAGGTAAATTTCTCCAAATAAACTAAGTTCTAGAAAACTTGCATAGTTCAAAACTCCTAAAAATGCATTAATAGAGTTAGTCCATAAAATACATAATACCATGCTCGATTCTTCTAAGTATAAATATTAGGGGTCAATCCTTTCAATAATTTACACAAACATATAGAATAAAGGCTCAACAAAAAATGCCAAAAATTGAAAAAGTGGGTCATCATTTCTTCAAGAAAAAATGGGGATGTTGGGTACTACAAATGGAAACTTACAAGGGGAATACTCCTAAATATTCAAGAACCTAGAACTTTGGTTAGTAATCTCAAATAAAACTTGAACTGTGCCACACAAAAAAATTAAAATCAAAAATATGAAAGAGACTCCTAAGTAGATTCACACAACATACTTGCCTTCTTATCCTTAGATCTATGTGTGTTAAAAGTGAAGTTCATTTAACCCTTGTTGTGATGGGTTTTTCAAAGGCTTGATGAAGATATAGGTTTCATTTTGGTTTATTTTAAATATCATAAAAATCAAGGGAATCTCAGGCATTACTCTGCTACTAGCTAGGGATCCATAGCCTTAACAGAGATACCTTAGGTTCTTTCTCTTCCCTTTCCTTCATATTTTTAATCATGATGCATGGTACATTAACCTTATTTCATCATTTGAGCCTTTTTTATTTTAAATATTCTCTTGGCTTGATTTTTATTTTGAACTAATTGGTTTTTTTCTTATTTTACTTTTCTTTTATTTGAATGGAAAGAGGAGAGCTAGAACCCATGTGATTTGGTATGGGTATTTAACAAATCATTACCAAAATCTCCCTGTCAACTACATCTGTACCAAGAATTACTAGTGAATTTCATTGATATGAATGTTGGTCCATTATCACAAACTATATAAATGGGATTACTAAATCTCGTTGTGGTGTGTTCCTTTAAGAAGTGAATCACAGCTTGTACTCTAAAATTCTATGTCCATAGCCTCAATCCATCTGGTACAATAGTCTATAGTAGTTATTACAAACTTATGGCCTACTGAGGGATTTTGGTTAATGACATTAATGAATTCTAAATCCCATTGGGAAAATGTCCTTAATTCAACAAGTTATAAGAGCATTATCACATGTAAAGCTTGGCATTCATGGCATGGTCTCACATGAGCATGAGCATCCTTGAAAACTATTGGCCAATAGTATCCCATTCCTAATATCTTATGGGTTGTGGTATTCCTAAATGGATGACCAATGACTATCTTTTGATACAATTTTTCTAGAATCTCATTAGCTTCTTCTGTAGACACACACCTAAGATAGATGCCTTCATAGTTTCTTTTATAGAGCACTCCTTTCTTGATCATGTAATGAGAAACTTTGAGACTTAAATCTCTCCTTCATTCTCTATTGAGTTTTGGGGAACAAATACCTATAAGTAGATATTGTATTATGTCAATATACCATTCTTCTTGAGATAATAGGGCTTCACATATCTCTTTAATAGTAATACATGGATTAGGTTTAGTCATGAGTTGAATGATGCCTTGACCCCAAACAATCTTATAAGGCTTGATTTCTATATCGAATTCCTTCAGCTTTTCCATCCACTTACCCCTACATTATCCCAATTTTTTATATGATAAGGTGAGCTTGATAGTAGGATTAGGCATGATGGTAATAGTCTTATTCCTTAAGATGTAATGTAAAAATTTCTTCACTACTTTGACAAGCGTAAAAATATATTTATCAATCATTAAGTACCTAAGTTTTGTATATTTTAGATTTGTGCTCATAAACATAATTGGATGCTTAGTCTCATCTTTATTCTATGTTATAACCATTGCAATTATATGTTATAAAGCAAATGACTACAAGTAAAAATCTTTTGTAAAATCTAGACTAATTAGTACTAGGGTATGAGATATTGTATCTTTAATGTCTTGAAAATACTTTTGAGCCTCAAATATCTATTCTATTTTATCATCCTACCTAAGCATTGCATTCAGGGATCTAACAATCTCCACAAATCATGACATAAACTTCCTTACAAAGTTAATCTTCCTAAAGAATGACTTGAGCTCCTTTTTCTATTTGGTGGTAAAATCTTTGAAATTATTTAAATTCTATCTAGATCAATGATGATCCCTTCTTTGGTGATGATGTGTCCTAATATTTTGACTTTATTTACTCTAAATATGTTTTTCTTTAGGTTTAGTGAGATGCCAAACCTTTTACATCTCTTGAAGATTGACTATAAATGGCCTATGTGGTCATTCTTGTTCTTAGAGAACATAGTAAGATCATCCATATAGATTATTATGCACTTACTTATTAATCCTTTAAATGCATGATCCATGGCTTGTTGAAAAGTGACTCTTGCATTTATTAGGTCAAATGGCATCCTCTTATACACATAAGTACCCCATTTTATATTAAGTGTAGTCTTCATTCTATCTTCTAATTGTACAAGTACTTAATTATAGCCTAAAAATCCATCTAAGAAGGACATCATTTAAAATCCACTTACTACCTATATCACCTCATCCAAATAAGGTAGGGGATAGTCATCCTTTTCAAAAGCATTCTTCAACTTCCTAAAATCAACACATTACCTGATCTCTCCACTCTTCCTTTTGATTGGGACCAAATTGGCTACCCAAATAGAATGTCTGATTGGGAAGACTATTCTTGCACTTAGCAACTTTTCCACTTCTCTTTGAATAAGAGGCTCTAGGATAGGATTCACTGGTCTCTATCTCTATCTAAGTAGCTTGTGGTCTAGTTTTAGAGGAATTATATGAGTGATGACCTTAGGTTCATAAACCTTCAAGTCTTCATAAGTCCAAGCAATCATATCTTTGTATCAAGTGATTAAATCCTTCACTCATTATCTTTATTATGGGGTATGGTTGAGGCTAATGTTAACATAGTGTGGGCTATGTTCATCTCCTAAATTATCCCTTTTTAATTTAGATTCATTGATCTTGGGTTCCCTAAGCTACTGAGCTTGAGGATCTATGTCAAATGGTCTTTATAATTTGACTCACCTGATTGGGATATGATTCTCTTTGAGCTAGAGAATACCTTCCTTATCTGACTCCTCTTGATAGAGATGATTTACTTCCTAATATCAATGAATTGGGACTCAAATTCCTTAAAATTGGTTAGAAATTGAATGACCTACTAATCATCATTAAAGACTTGGAAATTTTCTATATTTTTAGGAATAGAGGGACAAGGTACTAACTCAATAGAGAATCTCTTTACCTTGGATTCTTGGAGCAGCTCCAAATTAGCATTAGTAGCATTTAGTGGGTCTGTAGCTTAATTTTTCTCTCTAGGAACTAATGTTATGTTAAAATATTCAAAGCTCTTAATCAGGTCCCATGCTCTATGGTTATACCTTTTTAAATAAGATAGCTTACACTTGTATTTATTTTTAACTTGATTGACTACCATCTCTGAATCACCAAACACTAGCACCTACTTTAAATTGTTCTTAAGTGCAAATTATAATCCCAAAATTAAAGTTTCATATGAAACCCTATTATTAGTGTAATGGAACTGTAACCTATATGTTGCCAAGGACTTCCCATGTAGATTAATTAGTTTGATTCTTATGCCTAATCCTTATTTGGATCTGGCACCATCAAAGTGTAAAGTACATAGTTAATTAGAACCTTTAGATACTTGCTTTGTGCTTGATTTTGTGTAGTAAAAGTGTAAATACCAAGGTTAGGAGATTCATACTTTACTTATTCATTATTCACATATATTCCATGATAGGATATTTCATCCTTGGTTCCCTATCAATCCAAATTTGATTTAAATTGCCTCTCCATGTTAGCTAGATGTGAGAGAAGTTTGTAGAGAGATATCTATTGAGCAATTTAAACCAGTCCCTACTTAGCAAAAATCCATAGCCTTTAGCTATGTCTACCATAAATATATCAATAATCATCTAGACTCATGGTTTAAATGCTACTTGAATGCATACATTGGTTAATTCTCCAACTATTATTACCATAATTTTATCTAATTATAGAACTATTATTTTTGAAGGGCTTGGATTCAAACCAATCTTTTGACATATGGAAGTAGGCATAACAATTGTTGAGGCTCTAGAATCAACTAAATAATTATGAATATTCTTACCAAATACCATGATAGTCATCAAAAAGGGTGAAACTTCTAGCTTACTTTTATAGATGAATTTGGTGTCAGTATCTTTTTATTTATCAGTGATCTAAGCTAACTCATGAAGAGTAATATTTTCTTTGATTTTCTTCATGTCTTTAATGATGATGTATCCCCCTTTGCCCTATTCCTCCTTGTTCTGAGGCTGATCATTCCCTTTTGGGGGAGGTAGATTATTGTTAGCTTTAGGATTGGGTGGAATGGATGTACTATTAGAGGAATAAAAGTTTTGAAGGGTTTCCTATTCCTTAGATTATAACCACCCTTCTAGAACTGTTAGAAAGCATGAATCTTGTCAGTGTTATCTTTTGGTACATTGTCATCTTCACTTGGAAAGTGAAACTCATTAGTCTCAAAGAACATGTAGTGCTTGAAGGGCCAAGATTCTGGTGGGATTCTAGTGGATTATGCATCTGGTCCTACCTTAATACTTCTCTTTTAAATATTTCAAATGTTGCACAAAAATCAACACAATTAAGCTCACCATGCTAATAAGTATTATGTACTTTACACTAATTAGGTAGAGTTGTCTCTACCATGTTAATCTTTGGAATCTTGATAGGCTGTTCTATGTTATTTGTAGGCCTATTGAATGGTCTATTATACCTCTAAAATCTATAATTATGATTACGACTTGAGGCATTATCATTTCCCATCTTCCTTTGCATGTCAAAGAAGTCATTACTTAGCTTTTGAACAATCTTTTGAATAGTATCTAGCTTCACCTTTTAAGAGTTAGTTCCCTACAGAATAGTAGCTAAAGATGTAGTTAATTATTGGTTTTTTTGGAAACCATTGCCTTGGGTATGGTTGTTCAAGAAACTATAATTTGGTTGTGTTGTATGTGTTAAAGGAGGCAGCATGTATAACTGGTTTTGATTGAACACAAGAACATTTTTCTTTACATGTGGTACTAGATTTAATTTTGGGAATCCATTGTTGATGTTAGGTGTGTTAGGAACTTGGTTATTGAGTTACTTGTCAATGTTTATGTCCTTTTTGTATGTTAATGCCAAGGTGGTAGAAGTAGCTGCTCTTCTTAGGAACACCATAGTGATTGGATACAGACCATTCTTATATATCTCCAATGCTAATGTTTCTTTTGGTTTGTATCTTAGGCTCAACCATGTATACATCTTTAAAATATTTCATTAAAATCATGGATTGGTTCATTAGGTTCCCTCTTCATGCTAGTAAAGTGTTGATATATCAAACTAGGTTTGCTGACCTATCCAAATTGTGTGAGAAAATCTGCTTGATAGGCATCCCAGAAATTGATGGAATTTTTTGTTAGATTTAGATACCAATAATAAGTAGCATCCATTAGTGTAAAATGAAATAGCCTACATGTAACATCCCCATTGATAACATTCATTAACATCAAATCAGCTTTAAAATATTTGATATGTTCCTATACCATTCTTTCTCTTAAAAGAGAGAAATATGGTAAGCACTTTTTAGGATTCCTAGGTAAATCATGTATGTCTCCTAGGATGGCAATATCAAATCCAACTAACTAGGGTGGTTGAGCCCTTTATTTATTAATAGGGGAAGTGTTTCTTACTAGAGAATGAGTATTAGGTCTATTAGGGAGGTTTGGTACAACTCTAGGTCTCCTTTTTTTGACCTGGGTGAGACTAGAAAACCAGAGTGATAATTAGATCTAGTCACTCTCCTAGGTGACTCCAATGCAAATCTATGTAGAAAAAAACCTATTTTATTAAAGGTACTACCCCTCCTTCTAGTGTTAGAAAGAGTATGTTGATTTAGTTTTTATGCACACCAATCTCATAACATGGTAGCCTCTAACATTTTAAGATCTCAATGGATATGAACTCCACTCTACGACATGAATTATAGGTATGTGGTCTTAACAACCAAGTGGTGGAATAGAAAGCAAGGAATGTAGGTTGTTAATAAGGTTTTTTAGATGGAGGGGTGGTCTCTAAAAAAGAATTAAAATCTAGATGAGTTGGTGGTTGGATGGTTGCTACTCTAGAGTGGGTAGGTATTAAACTAAACTCAAAAAATAAGGGAAGGGTAGAGTAGAAAAGAAAGGTTTTGTGGCTTCATAAATAACCTCTCTAGCTAGTTTCTAAGTGGACAAGTGATTTCAAAACCTATACCTATTGCTATAATTTATTGCACACACAGTCAGACATCATCAAGAAATCTAGGATGATATTGATATAGGAAACTCACATGCCTCAGTCAAAGGTTGCTCATTTTAGAGTAGTTGTTGCACACTTTTCATTAGGAGATTATATCTTAGGCTTAGTGAGGTATTTGAGATAGCTATTGCACATACACAAAAAACTATATCGAATGAAATCACCTCTACACACTTAAGAATATGAATCAATCAACTTAATTGCCAATAATCAATGTAATTTATTAATCCTTCAATATATGTTGCACATCTAAGACTAGCATATCAATCAAGATAGAAAATAACACCTTCATATATTTTGCACACTAAGAGTTATTGAATCATAAAACCAAATAAATAAGCCTAATTATATAAAAATTGGAAAGAAGATACACAAACACATGAGTTGACAGCCAAAATTTCTTCTTCTCTTATATATTTAGAATTTTTTGACCCTTCAAAACTATGGGTTAAATGTGTTTAAATAGACTTTGGGAAGGGGTAACCTCATCCTCCACATACATGAAATATAGATTACATGTCATATTCAGAACTTTAGTTATAACTATGGTTAAAATTATATAGAGTTATCTTATAGTTGTTAAAAATTTGAGTTGGCCTTTACAAAATTATGTAACATGTGCATGTTTACAAAAATGAATTAAGAACTTTAAAATATGGTTTGAATTAATAATAAAACTATAAATATATAATATATACCACTATAGAAATGTACGTGTAAAAATATTGGCCCCTTCACAGCTGTGTTAACGTCTGTATGGCTATATGGACTTTAGTTGGCATAGTAACTATGGCTGTTAATGTAGAACTGGAAATAGTAGCTTGAGTCTACTTCTTCACCTCTATCTTGAGCCAACACATATGTGATACATCATGTTACTACAAAATTATGTCCATGATTAAATTAAGGGGTTTATACACCCTATCGACCTATCCTAGGAGCTTTGCATGTTTTGATTTAGTCATCTGGAGGTTGATCTTAAAGATCTCAACTTCAGTCATTTTCTTTCTAGCAAAGCTTAACTCAGCCTCAATGTCCTCTAATGGTAACCCCTATAAACTTTATTTAAATTTGTCTAAAGCCTCTTGAATGAGTTGATCAAAGTTTATCTTATTGATCAGCTTCCCTGTAGTATCCTTTTCATTAGACAATTTAAAATCATTCAAAATTTGGGGAATGAGGGCCTCATGCTCTTGATATTTAGGGAGCAAATCCCCAACTACTATTAACCACTCTTTGGCCTCATCTATTCTTATGACCACCATGTTTAGGGCATTATATGCCACTAATGGTGTCATGAGATCTAAATGGATATAAGCCTTATTGGTCATGTAAACAATTAGTATTTTCAATTTATTCTCATCTGACTTCAAAGAAATAAACAATTCATGAGTATTAATAACATAAGGGAAAAATTCAACATGCATAAACTATAATGATTCAAAATTATTATATCACTTTGAAGCTACCTCTTTGCCCTCATCTTTAATGTTAGTTGGTATATGTATCATATTATGTTTCTCTTTTAGTTTCTCTAGTTCTACCTCTAGTTCCTATCTAACTAGCTTTGTGCCTTCATAAATTACCACCGTGGCATCCATTTGTGCTATGACCAGAGATATAAAGTATTTATTATAGGTTGATTGACCATATTGTCTATTTTTTCTTTTTATCAAAGATAAAACCTCTTGTCTCTCTTCAAAAATTAGTTCCCTACTGACACCATCTTCTAGCTTCCTCTTCCTTACTCTGCAAATACTCCTAGATGGCTTGTCAAATAGATCGATAGTGCATATTTAATCTGAGTTCAATATTGAAAAAAATAATGACACATGTTTATAAGCATTAAAAGGTTAGCATCCATGAGAAACTGCATTAGCCTTGGGGTCTCAAAGTTAAGTTAAATAAGTAATATTCTTTTGGTAACTAAGCTTGTTTAATATTTTGAAAGGGAATATTCTTTTGTAAAGGCATGTGCAGTTTCTAAATCCCATAGCCTATTAATCATAGTTAAATAAGGTCATTGGTCTTGAATCATTTGTAAAGGGATACTTATCTATGATACTTGTCCAGCTGCATGTTGACACTTGACACTTATCTAATTACATATTGAGAAGAAATGACCAACATATCTCATAAATTGTCTATATAAAGGAGGTATTGCCAATCATAAAAGGGGGGAGTTATTAGATCAAAAATTATTTGTAAACTTAAATCAATTAGTACAAGCAAGGAATTTCGTAAAGTTTGTCCAATATTTATCTATGTGTTTTCTGTCATGGCTACTTCCTCAGCTATCTAGTTTGATATTACTATTTGATTATTTTTATGGATCCTAAATGTACACATGTTAATTTAGAGCTATCAATTTATGCTTATAATAGACTGATTGAAAGATCCTAGGTTCATTTCATTCTCTTTTGCTTTTCTCGAAGATGTGCAGAATTTATTTTCTTGTAGAAGTAAACCTTTAAAGTAAACTTGATTTCTTAATTGCATTACCTTTCCTTAGACATTTCCCTGATATACAATAGGATATGTGACTAGGAAATTTAATTCTATATATTATTTTAGTGTAAGTATTGATTAAATTTAAGTTTTGTCATAATTTCTAGATTGAAGACCAAAAATACCTTCTTTCTGCCCTACCCTCCCTTTTGCTCCTTTTTTATCAGATCACTGTAGTTTAGATTTTCATTATAAATATGTGTGTCATATTAGGGTTAGAATTTAGGGTTTGGACATCATTCATTGGACTTATTTTAGATTATTTTCATCTTCATAAATATTTAGGATAATGGTTGCTCATAACAACCATTTATATGTTCATTTTGTGAAATAGTCATTTATCTTGGCCACTACTCCACCATAGATCTTAGGAAGATCACAACCAGCAACTCATGCAATGGATTATTTGAATCCAAAAATGAGAAGTGTTTTTTAAACACTATATGTTGACCTAGTGATACACATTCAAGCATTAATAGAGTATATTAGAGTGAACAATAATTGGTGCTAGAAGGAGGGCCCCAAAATACTTCATGTTTGTTATTGATTTTAGTTTGTTTTATGAATATTAAGTTTGGATTACTAGTAATAATGAGCTAACTATTGTGTGATTATGAAGCATCTTGAATACTAGTTCACCTATTATCAAGGCTAGGTCCCTTTGAGGTAGATTGGTAATTTCCCCCTACTTTTCCATAGAAAATCTAGGTCCAATCATCCCAAACCTACCATGATTCTTATAATTTCCTCTCTACAACCTATCCCAAGATCATATCCCAAGATGACCCATTAGTTGGCTCAACCATTAATGTCCCAGGAGTCATCTATGATCTACCCAAGAACCCTAAGAGGTAGATCCCTCATTTCACCCCTAGTGTGGGATGGACCATGAAATAACACATAACATCCTAAAATACCACTTTGAGACTCCTAAATGTAGAACATGAGGATGTAGTATGCAGGTTGTTCCCTTTTACCTTGATGGAATCTACCTACAATTGGTTCCTAAACCTTATTGAAGACTCTATACCAATTAAGAACCATTTTAGTTATACTTTCCTCACCCAATTTGGCCAATTAGATCCCAACTTCTTGTACTATCAATTTTCTTTTATTAAAAGAGAACCCAATGAGCCCCTTAGAAATTTCAATGCTAGGTTAAAAAATATGTATAGTTGGGTAACCATGATTTACCAACCCAACCCTCAACTAGAACTTGAAATGTATAATAATATGTTGGACCCTTGGATGACCATGTTCCTAAAAAGGGAAACAGTTATAATAGACATATCCTCAACATATGTAGGGGCCATCAAAGTGGATAGACAACTAAATCCTGAATGTCACACCATGACCCCCACTCCTAACATGCTACCATAAATGCCTATGATGAACTTCTTACCTAGCACTAACTAGATTACACCTATGCTCCAGTCACTCCCTGTAATGTATCAACTCTCATTAGCTCATCCCACTTCAAACTAATAATTGGGTTTCCTAAACCTAGTGGGACCAGATCTGATTCCCTGGACTCAACATTGAGTGATGTTAGTTATGACCAATAACACCTATACCATACCTCAAGAGTCCTCTAAAATTGAGTTAGATGTCATTCAATGGATGGTGCAAAAACTTATCAATGACTTCCTAGGGATGCAAAGACATATGAGTCATTCTAATGCCAAAAGATATAACAAGAACATGTATTAAATACCAAATAAGAGCTACAACCTCCCTCTCAACCCACCAAAACCTTCACCCAATAAGCTTGTCGATATCAATATCTTTGAGATATCCTTACCAACTGGTGTCAAGTGCATAACATAGAAGCACATGGGGAGATGGACTACATAGAGTTCAATTATACTTTAGAAATATTCCAAAAGGAAATGGAAGAATATGAGGTAGTCCTTAATCACCTAGAATCCTATAACTTGGGTGAATCCCCTAGTACTATTATGGTGTTGGAAACCATACATTTCCCTAACCAAGAAGAAAATGAGCCATAGACATGTATTAGTGAGGTGAAAGAATTTTATCAGTTTCAAAGGAGAAATTATGCCCTTAGGAGTAGGTAGAAACAACATCCCATTACTACCTCAACACCCCCAAATAATGGTACAACTTGACCAAACCAAAATGCTAAGAATGATCCTCCACCTTTAAGACTTCAAGAGTCCAAGCCACCTATGGAAACCCCATTAGGCCAAATTAAAAGGGGTTACAACATAGTTGAGTATATGAAGAAGATCAAGGATAACATTACCCTTCATGAGCTTCCCCAAATAATAGAATAATGAGATCTCCTATTAAAGTATTTAACTCAGAAGCTGACCCCATAGACCCAACCTAAATTAAGAGCAGCACACACCAATGTGCTCATTCACAAGAATAAGATGGAGATTATTGATGTGGGTTTTATGTACACCTTATAGAGTTTTAAACAAGGTAACCTCTAATGTTTTTGGATCTATATGGAACTAGGTTCCATTCTAGGGCATGAGTTGTAGGTATGTAGTGAGTGGTGGAATAGTAGTTTGAGCTTGGTTGTTCTTTAACTAGGTTTGGGTCAAATGCATGGATTCTAATAAAAAGGATAAATAAATAGGAGATTTGGATGGGTGGAATATTATCCTATGGTGTTAAAACCTCAAATAAAACTCAAAAATAAGGAAAAAGGTTATATGTCTTTGAAATGGAATTTCTAAATCTATTTCTTTGGTGGACAAGTATCTCAAAAACTAGTGTTTATTGTTTTCAGCTTTTGTACACTCATGAACAAACATAGTTACAAGTCTAGAATAATCAAATATAGGATGATCAATGGTCTCAACTAAAGGTTGATCTTTTTCTAGCTATTATGGCTATTATTGCACACCTTCATATAAGATATTATAGTTCAGACCAAGAAGTTATCTAGGGTAGTTGTGGCTCACACCTAGAAGACTATATCCAAGGAGATACCACTACACACATTATATTATCAATTCAACTTGTACTAACTATCTAAATCAATGAAATATACCAATATTCAATACATATTTCACATCTAAGACTAACATTCATTAATAAAACAATTAAATTCATCCATAGCATTGACACACATCAAAATTATTGAATCAATATAGACAAAGAAAATTTCAAATTCATTAACATAGAGAGAGAAGAAGAAAGAATAAACACAATTGCATGATAATTAATTTATTGATTTCTTCCTATATATTCATCCAAAACTTTGACCCCTTAAAAAGAGGGTTATACATGTATAAAAAGAACATTGGGGAAGGGATTGCCTCATCTTCCAAGTTTAGAACACTTCATTTACAACTTATAAGACTATTTGTTAAGTCTTAGTTACATGTTCATATATTATAGATATCTTGATCATGAAACATGTGAATGCTAAAAAAAATGATCCAGTTAATTATAATATAAATGCAACTAGGACTTAACTATTCATTTATAATGGTTACATGCAAAAAATGTACAAATATAACCTTCATGTTAAATTGGCTCTTACATAATGTGTCTCAAAATTATCATCAAAACTATAGTTTTAATTGTTCTTGATGACATGGTAACAAGTGTTATACTTAGAGAAGCACTTGTTGATTGAGTTGTTACCATGGGATTTTAAGTATGAGGTGACATTGATGTGGTTGAATTTATTAGAATTATAGGTGGAGTTTGGGGAGTAGAACTGGTAGGAGGCAGTTATTGGGCTATCTTCTTTTAAGCATCTAGATCTTGGTAGTGAGTATATGCCTTAACATGTTATGCTTGAATTAGGTTCATATCTATAAGATGTGGCCTAGTCACCCTATTATTTATTCCATCATCTTACCGTGTTCTATCTTGGTGGATCTAAAGCCAACTTGGAAGACTTCTACCTCTATCACCTTTTTCCTAGCTATGCTTAATTTGGCTTTAATGTCTTCTAAGTTTAGACCTTATAAACTCTATTTAAATCCATTAGAGGCTTAATTAATCATTTGATCAAATGTAGCCTAAGTCATCAACTACCTTCTATTATCTTAGATTGTTGTCAATTCCATCTCTGTCAAAATTTGCTCGACCTGCTTCTCTTGTTTGTTTAATTTATTCACAAAAGCTTTAAAGGATTACAACCAATCCAAGGCCTCTTGTGTTCTTATTAAATCTAATTAAAAGTATTTGATACTTCTAATAGGGTCATCAAGTCCAAGTGGCTAAATTTCTTATTGGGAGTATACATCACTAAGAAATTCACCTTATTCTCATCCTCTCTAAGACTTGAATAATATGATTATAGAATTAACATGGGGAGTGAAATTTACCCTCAAAGAATGAATAGAATCTAAAATTCCATATAACCTAAGTTTTGTATTCTGCACATTTTGTTCAATACCTTGGGGAACTCAAATTACCTATTGTTGTTCCCTAAGAGCTTTTAACTCCTCTTCAAACTCTTGTCTATCCATTTCATTTCCCTCATGTATGGTCAAGATTGCCTCTATATGGGTCTTCATGTAGAACTTGAGGTCCTCAATATACGGGGACTGACCCTTTCTCCTATTTTGTCTCTTTCTAAGTAAATATACCTCTTCCATTTGATCCATGATCAAATTTATACCTAATTTATCCTTTATTTTCCTCTTTTTTACCCATTATACTGATGTTGTAGCCTTATGAAATAATGAGCTCATCATTGGAAGTTCGGTGATCTTCAGATTAGGAATCTAAGAAGCTGAGGACCCTAATTCCTTGGCCCAATCTATAAGGTTGAGATTTTATGGATCTAATGGTTGAGCTTCCACTTACACATGTTATTTAGACTTAGGCTTAGTTTCAGTGGAAGGATTGGGCATTGATGTCCAAATGATTTTAGACCAGTCTTTGTTTCCAAATTATGGCATTAGATACTTAAAGAAGACTAGTTGTTTCCTTGGATCCTTTTTGGTGGTTACTAATATGGTTTTGGAGGTTGGTGTTGAAGAAGTAAAAGTTGAACCCACTTTGGTATAAGAAGAAACAATTTTAGTGATGGATTGGCTAATATCTAGAATGGATAGAGCTATGGTTGATGGGGTGGATACTGAAGGATAAAAATTATAGTAGTGGAGAGTGGAGTAGGTACTTATCAAGTCTAGTAGGGGAACCCACTCCATATGCAAAAATTAGATGCTTGCATTGCTAAAAAGTCAATTTAGCAGTGTCATTCCCACATGGATCCCCATTCTAAATTGGGTGATGGGAATAGGATTTTTGATATGTTCTTTAAGTGAAAGTTTATTTGGAGAGAATTCATCTTGATAGTGCTTAATCTACATTATTTTCCTTCTTCTATACAATGATAATATGCAAATCAAAAGTGACATCTAGAATGGGTAAGCTTAAATACCTATTAAATACATCTCCTAAGATATACATGATAACTGTGTTTTTATCAATGTAGTGAAGGTATCCACTATGTTGATGTGGGTTTTATGCACACCAATCTCATAATCAGGTCACCTCTAACATTTTAGGATCTCAATGGAGATGAATTCCACTCTAGGGCACAAGTTGTAAATATGCAATCTTAACAACTAGGTGATGGAATAGCAGGCAGGGCATGTAGGTTGTTAATAAGGTTTTTTGGATGGATGGGTGGCCTTAAAAAATTAAGTAAAATCTAGATGAGTTGGTGGTTAGGTGGTTACTAATATAGAGTGGGTAGGTCTTAAAATAAACTCAAAAAAGGAGGGAAGGTTAGAGCAAAAAAGAAAGGTTCTATGGCTTCAAGAATCACCTCTCTAGCTAGTTTCTAAGTGGACAAGTGCTTTCAAAACCTATGCCTATTGCTATAAGATATTGCACACACATAGTTAGATATGGTCAATCAATCTAGGATGATATTAATATAGGAAATTCATAGGCATCAATCAAAGGTTTCTCCTTTTAGAGCAATTGTTACACACTCTTGATCAGGAGATTATGGCTCAGGTTTAATGAGGTATCTAAGATAGTTGTTACACATACACAAAAAACTATATTAAATTAAATCACCTCTACACACTTAATAATATGAATCAATCAACTTAATTTCTAATAATCAATGTAATTTACTAATCCTTCAATATTTGTTTTGCATATAAGACTAGCATATTAATCAAGACAAAAAAGACCTCCTTCATATATTTTGCAAACTAAAAATTATTAAATCATACAACCAAATAAATAACCCTAATTACACAAAAATAGGAAATAAAATACATAAACACATGAGTTGACAATAGAAATTGCTTTTGCTCCTGTATATTGAAAAAAAATTAACCCTTCAAAAAAGTGGGTTACATGTGTTTAAATAGACTTGGGGAAGGGGTCACCTCATCCTCCAAGTATATGCAAGATAGATTACATGTCATAGTTATAACATTAGTTCTAATTATGGTTAAAACCATATCGACTTATCTTATAGTTGTTAATAATTCAAGTTGGTCTTTACAAAATCATGCAATGTGTGCATGTTTATAAAAATGAATTAGGCAACTTTACAATAGGGTTTGAGCTAGTAAGAAAAATATAAACATAAAATATACACTGCTATGGAAATGTACATGCAAAAATATTTTCCCCTTCACAGCTATGTTGATGTTTTTATGGCTACATAGACTTTAGTTGGCATAGTAACTATGGCTATTGATGTAGAACTAAAAATAGCATCTTGAGTCTACTTCTTCTTCACCTATATCTCAAGCTAGCATTTATGTGATACATCATGCTACTTAAAAATTATTTCCATGTTCAAAAGAAGGGGTCTATACACCCTATCGACCTGTCTTAGGAGCTTTGCATGTTTTTCTTTAGTTATCTAAAAGTTGATCTCAAAGATCTCAACTTCAGTCACTTTCTTTCTAACAAAGCTTAACTCGACCTCAATGTCCTCTAATGGCAACCCTTGTAAATTTTAATTATAATTTTTTTGAATCCTCCTAAATGAATTGATCAAAGTTCATCTTATTAATCATCTTCCCTATAGTGTACTTTGGATAATTTCAAATCTTTCAAAATTGGGAGAATGAGGGCTTTGTGCTCTTGATATTTGGGGAGCAAAGTGCCAACTACTATTAACCACTCCCTAACCTATTTTATTATAATTATCACCATGTTAAGGGTATTGGATGCCTCTAATGGTGTCATGAGATCCAAATGGATATAAGCATTATTGGTCACATAAACAATTAGCATTTTTAATTTATTCCCATTTGACTTTAAAGAATTAAATAATTCATGAGTACTAGTAACATGGGGAGTGAATTCAACCTACATAAAATATAATGCTTCCAAAGAATTATAACACTTTAAATCTACCTCTTGGACCTCAGCTTCAATGCCAGCTAGTATATGCACCATCTTCTATTATTATTTTAGTTACTATAATTCTATCTCTAGTTCCTGTCTAGCTAGCTATATGCCTCCGTGAATTGCCACCATGGAATCCTTTTGTGATTCAAATAAAGATATAAAGTTTTAATTATATGGGTATTTTCCCAATTATTTATTGAGTCTTTTGGTAAAGGATAATACCTCTTGCCTCTCTTCAAAAATTAGTTCTCTACTAGCATCATCTTCCATCTTCCTCTTAATTACTATTTGAATACTCCCAAGTGGCTTTTCAAATAAGTTCATGATAGATGGGAGATATGTTATTTTTAAATTGGGTATTTGAAAGGTCTTATCTCTTAATTCAATGGCCCATGGAGGAATTATCAACTGGTTGAGGTTTATCTCCTTTGTAGATTTGACCACAACCTTTTCAACTTCCTCAGCTAATTGATACTTCTTTGTTACCTTGACAATTATGTCAAGCAAAGAAGGCCAAATTATTTTAGACCAATCCAAACCTCCATACTTGAGGAATGGATGGACTATAATCATTTGTGTTTTGGCCTTTTTCCCCTTTCTTGAGCTAGTGACAATGGTCTCCTAGGATGGAGTGGTGGATGACATTGGGAGATTGATTTGGGTGGATTACACATGGAGTTTTGGAGTGGCCATGGTTGTTTCCACCTTCCTAGATTCCCTTTTCCTCTTCAATGATCTAACTATGGTAGTTATATAAGGAATAATATAAGTGGCCATGATGGAAGTGGATGGCATAGGGGTGGAAGATGGATCAAATGTGGTTGAAGGCAGAGCAATAGTGGTAACATCCTTCTCAACTTTTAGGGTAATAAAATGAAAATGCAAGAAAGAAGAGGAGGTTAATAGATCATCAGAGGTGGAAGTTACAACTTTCACCTTGGGAGTTTTTAAGATAGATAAAATTGATACATAACCAAAAATGGGAATAGAAGAAGAAAATAGGGAAGTGGTTTCTAAAGCCTTTGTACTTGTTATGTCTTCCATAGTTGGCATTATCCCCTTGTTAACCTCAAAGCTTAAATACTTAGCTTTATCTAACTCTGTTTCTTCATCAAAATATTCTTCTTCCTCTTCCACTTCTACTTGTTAGGGAAATACAAGTAATATTTGATATTTCTCTATTGTAGGACTACCTGTGAGGGGAATCCTAAGCTTCCTCTTGTAGTAGATGGTAGTCTTAGGCTATGAGGATGTGCCTTACTAAATTGAGTACCTAATTCATCCATGTCTACCTTTGAAGATGCATATTCCTTTATTTGAAGAGTAGATGTAGGCATGTGAATTATACTAGCAGTTGCGGGCTCTTGTCCTCTCTCTTCCTTATCAAATGAATCTAGATTTATGGGGTCTCCTAAAGCTCCCCTGGGATCAAGTTCACTCACCCCTATTTCCTTATAAATATCTCTCAACTTGATAGGAATCTCCTTTGGTGGATATCCTTATTCTATGGACTAATCTATGGGTTGGTCCTTCTAAAAGTTTGAGGATGTCCATCCTGTAGAGAGTGGCATTTTATTATGCAATTCCTTCATAGTGATTGAAGGTTCCTATTGGATCACCCTTAAATGATCCTCCTTTAAACCAACAACACTTTCCCTTTCCAAAACCTCATCATCATTTTGTGTATTCATGAATAAGAAGTCATAATCATAATGGATGTGCTAATAGGGTATGTTAAGGCCCTAAATGTCTTTTTGTATATAGTCATCAAGATCCCAGTCCCTATGTGGTACTGTGGGCAAATGGTAACTCTTCTTTTTTCTGCCCACATCTCCAAAATTCTTTCTCATTATGTAAACCATTCTTCTAATAACCATTTGGTTTTCATAAAACATGCTCTTTTTATTTTTTATCAAATCCTCCTCTATGCTCCATCAGAGCTAGAAATAAATTTCTTGCTCAACTAATTTATCAAGCACATATTTTAGAAGAATTATGGGATTGACCTTGTGTCTGGTGATCATGATAATATTATAGTTAGGATATATAAAATAATCACCTCTTATATATATATTATCTTTATAATGTTTTCTTTAACTATAGGCATTGGAGACCCATGGATTTCTTGCCAAACTTGAGGATAAACATCCTCAAAAATCCTCACCATGTTCTTAGTATAAGTATAAATATGAAAAAATTAGAAATGATCACAAATTTGATTCTTGATACAGTCAGTGGCTAGGCTCCATATCTCATCAAGGAATTTATACAATGTTCCCATGATAGCATCCAAAAGATAAGACATCATATAAAAGTGGCCTGGCAGAGCGGGTCACTTGTCCTTATGAATGACTTGCTCTCTTAGTTGGTAGCTTATAATTTCACCTAAGGTGAATGTTGCATCACTGGTTGAATCATATGCAACAATGGTACCTAGTCGAAATTAAGGAAATGGATGTTGGGCATCCCATATAGTCTCTTGAGCAATGCAATGCCAATCCACACTCCCATCTTGAATTTATTGATTGGAGTGGGACTTACCCTTGTATGTCATGATTTCCTTAGGGAGAAGCCCTGAATTCAACACCTTTTCCATAGAATTATCCTAATTCCATGAAACTAATCTATGTTTGTCAAAATATGTAGTTGGTACTATTAATGACAAATAGCTCTAAAAATCTACTCAAGAGATGTATGATATAATCATTTAGTTGCACATATGATGTAGAAAAGAATCTTACATAACTTTATCTATAAATAATAGGACTCATAGGAGGTTGATGCATGGCATCACCTCAAGCGTGGTTACATCCAAATGCAATCCTTGCCTCTTAAGTGCTAGCATGTCTATGATGAATAGTCACTTTGAGGGAGATAGATTTCCATCCAGTGAAAATATGTGAATAGAATTGATAACATCCCATAATTTAGAGTAATTCACATACCTATTGTCAAAAATGGTGACATCAAAGATAGTGTCTATAAATTTGGTTGAGTCCTTGATAGAAAATGATGATGGCATTAGTACTCCCCTAAATTATTTGGATGAAGAAGCCATTACTATTACATATAATTGGAAGTGCTTACAGTTTTCTTACATGATTTATGAACAAGTATTCTCTACGTTATTCATTGGTTTGCTTGAAATAATCTCATAGTTAACTAATGTTTTTCTCATGTAGGATACTAGTCGAATTCAAGTTTAAGTTCATTTGCAAGCAATGAAGACTTTGATGGCTGCACACCATGTATATAGCTTTTGGTATTGAATTCTAGTTCATGTAGTATAGATTCCCAATGTTCACTTATTTTATATTTTCTATATAGTTTAAATATCTCATTAGTTTAGTTGGTGGGTAGAATTTACAAGTATTAGGAAGTATTTTGGCTTTATCAACTAAGTATAGCAAGCTTTCAACATTTAGGAGTTGGGAATCAAGTTTTGTGTTGGGACCAAGCTTTACAAAAGACCCAAATAAAAAGCTTGAAGACCAAATTCTATCAGACATGTCTGAACAAAATGCCTAAACAAAAATTCCAAAGATCAAAATCCTATAAGTGTATATAAATTTTATGATCCATCAGACAATTTGTCTAATACAAAAAACTCAAAGATCAAATTTGTTTGGAACAAATGTTTCAAACAAAAAGTTCAAAGATCTAAATTTTGATAAAAGATAAGTCATTTTTTAATTATTATTTTGTAAAATCATTCTAAATACCCAAAAATATCAAGAAAAATTCCTAACTCACAAATTTTGAACAAGTCTCTAGATAGAAAAGTTGATATAAAAACCTGAAGACCAAAATCCATCAAACAAAATGTTCAAACATAAAATCCAAACAAAAACACTGATGAACAAAGCCTGAGTAAATTTATCTAAATAAACTAAGTCCGAAAAAACCTATATAGTTCAAAAACTTTTGAAAAGGCATTAATATATTTATTCCATAAAATACATAATACCATGCTTGATTATTCTAAGTATAAATATTAGGGATCAATCCTTTCAAAAAATTGACAAATATATAGAAGAAAGGCTCAACAAACAAGGTCAAAATCTAAAAAATTGGGTCCTCATTTATTCAAGAATAAAAGAGGGATGTTGGATGAAACACAATTTCTAATATTCTCCTTTAGAAGAAGAGGCCTCATAGTAAATATGTGCACAACATAATTATCTTCATAATTGTATATTGTAGGGCTTGATATTTGAAAGAAAGCAGGTCTTTTACTAGTTATTTATCCTCAAATGAGATGTCTTATTCAAGTACAAAGGAGTTTATTTTTTCCATAGATTTTTATAGTTAATATTAATTTAGATAACAACCATCAAATATAGTGGCATCAAACACTATGTCCAAATACTCTGTGAAATCCTTAATAGAGAACCTCGATAGTGTCGGGGCTCCTTTGTACGACTTGGATGATGATGTCATGGTGGTTTGATAGATACTAGTACACTTCAAGCTTTTGAAAATGGCATGTATTAAACTAAATTTTGTGAATAAAAAATAACTTTGATAGCAATTAGGGCTTTTAGGATTGCTTAACACTAAAGTTTACTCAAGCTCTCAAAGATAGAATGATGTGAACTTAGTTGGGGGATTGATGTTAATAAATTTCTACATTGATTTCCATTTCATACACCATTAATCACCAACGTCTATGAGCTCATAACCTTCATTCAATTTGAATTTAACCACCTTGTCCTAGTGTGCATTCCACATAGGATTCCATATCACTTGGGGTACCACGATGTTACCTTTCATCTTTTATCATGTGTCATTATGTAGTCCAGTCAAGAGAAGTGAAAATTTATCTTTAGGCCAATATAATCTCAAATTTAGAATGTTCTTTAGAAATATTGGTTCCCAAAGTTTTTTAAATAAAGTTTCCAAAATAAAATTTGTTGAAGACCAAAGTTGCCGAAGGGAATCTTCGACTGAAAAGTCTTCAACTTAATGTTTCTAAAATGAAGTCTCCAAAATGAAGTTTTTTATTACTAAGTACTCTTTGGGAAGGTTTTAGTTGAGGTAAAATGAGTTTTATAGAAATTTCCTAAAGATAAATCTTTCAAAATTAAAGTTTTCAACACGAAGCCTCTGATGAGAAAGTTTTCGAAGAGAATCTGACACAAACCTTTAGATGAAAAGGCTTTAGAAATGAAAGTTGTCTACGAGAATCTTTTGAAACATGTTCTTCAACACAAATCTTCTGATGTGAAAAGTTGTTGAAGTAAATCTTCAGATAGAATCTTTTTGTAGTAAAAGTTGTTGATGAGAAAAATTCTTGAAAAGAATCTTTTCGAAGAAAAGTTCCCAATGAAGTGAAGTCTTTGAAGACAAAGTTGTCAAAGGGAATCTCCTGATAAAAAATATCTAAAATGAAAGTTATGAAAACAAAACTTGTTGAATACTAAGTACTCTGAAATAAAGCAATATTAATTCCTATCACACAAAGCCATTCTTCATGTCTTTTCATTAATAGGTTAGTTAGAACAAGTACTTCAAAATAGAAATGAATATACACCAACATGATTCAATGTTAAAATCATTGAGTTTCTAACAAATAATAACAACCATCATAATCCTCAAAAATGCATAGATACCCAGATAAGATATTCATTATTTCCAAAAAATAAAGGGGTCCCCCACTTCTCAGAGAAAATATAGGGTAGGGTATGTTGAATAAAATAAATGGCAATTCATAGGGGTGTATACACCAAAGTTTTCTAAAACCTAGAATCCATGGTTTTATAATCCCAAAATAAAAGATAAATTCATCCCAAAATAAATGATTAAACCATAAATGAAAAGAGACTTAATAATCCTATGTAACAAACTAACTTTACTTACACCTTGGATCTATGTGTTAAAAGTGTTAATCTTTATCTCTTGTCTCAAAATTTTAGGCAAAGACATGGGGGTAAGTTGTAGGTTTCAATTTTATTAGGTGTTAGGTGAATAGATGCAAAGATTGCACATTACTCTACTGCTAGTTAGGCATTCATAACCCTGACAGATATACTTTTGATCACCTATTACTCCATATTTTTTTCATGATGCATGATACATTGATCTATTTCATCATGTAGGCTTTGAATCCCCTTTTTAATTTTCTTTTGGACTTTTGGATTATGCATTTATTTTTTAGTTTTTTTTTTTTTTTTTTTTTTTCTGAAATAGGAAAGAAGGTGACCACAATGAGCTAGTCTTAGTAAAATTTTGGTTTAATCAAAATGTCCCTATCAACTGTTGCTCATGTCCATGATTATTACCTTAAACAAGTATTACCATTTTTCATGAATTTGACCCAAGGGGATAAGGATATTTTTTTAAATTTGCATAGAATTATGAGAGAAAATTTCACATATCTAATGAAATCATTAACTTTAGGACATATTCATAGCTAACTCTCTCATTGCTTACCTAGAATAGTAATTCTAAACTATAGTATGCAATACCCATTGATTTGAGTTGGATTTAAAATACCTCAAACTATATTTAATTATACTAGGATTGTCTAATCTTTGACTATCATGAAATCAAAAGAAAACTATTCTAGAAAGTAGGAAACTACTGAAACCAAAAGGGGCTAATCTAGAAAACATGAACTAATCTAAGAAAAGCAAATGACTGAAAGTAAGAAACTAACTAATAAATATAATCTAATCTACTCCTACCTATACCAGAATGTTTGTTGTTACTCAAAGACCTCTCCAAATGGGGTAGCCATGAAGTAATGCTTAAAAAATGGTCCATTGACTAGATATGTTAAGTCATTTCCTTGAATATGTTTTAAACAGAATGCATTATTACCTAAAAAATTTAAAATCTGATATGATCTTATCCATAGTAGGGTAAACTTGTCATGCATTTATTTTTTCTTATGGGATTTGTCCTATATATCACCAAGTTAGAGATCTTGAATGCTTTGAATTTCACTCTCTTATCAAACCATATCTTGACCACATGTTGATATTTTCTAAAGTTTTCCAATGCTTTATCCCTAGAGTCTTCTATTTTGATGATATCCATCAATCTAGACTCTATTTTGTCATTGGGTTCCATGTATTCTTGCATAAAATGATATATCAACTATTTTAGCATGATTACGAACACTGGTTATTTCCCATAGACTAGTAGATATGGTGAAGCTTTAAGGGCATGTTTGTACGTAGTTAGATATGCCCAGAGTCTATATTTTAGTAAGAGGTGCCATTTCTTAGGTTTATCTATAGTTGACTTCTTGATAGCATCTATGAGGTTCTTGTTGGTTAACTCAGCCAATATGTTCCCTTGTGGGTAATGGTTAGTAGATGATCTAATTATAATCTAATTATCATGGGCCCATTCCATAAACTCAACTAATTGAAATGTTGTCCCATTTTCACAAACCAAAGAGATAGGGGTGCCAACCTAGTTGTGTATGCTCTTCAAGAAAACTTATCACATCTTAGGCTCTAGAGTTCTTGGTATATGTTGCTTCAGTCCATCTAGTGCAATAATCTATAGCTATGAACACAAACTTGTGTCCATATGAGGAATTTGGGTTTATAACATCGATGAATTCTAAGTCCCATTGGGAAAATAGCTTACATTCTATCATAGGCTATAGCGGCATTGCTACATGAACATCTTTTTTTTCCAAAACCTGGCATTCATGGCATGTCCTCACATGGAAGTGGGCATCTTTAAATATTGTTGGTCAGTAATAACCCATTATAAGTATTTTAAGGGTTGCAGTATTGTCAAATGGATGGTTGTTGCCTATATTTTGATGTAGATTTTCTAAGATTTCCTAAGATTTTCCTCGTGACACACATCTTAGATAAATGCCTTCATGATTCTTTTTGTAGAATACTCCTTTCTTGATCATATAATGAGCAGTTTTGATCCTTAAATCTCTATTTTTTTCTCTTTTGAGTTCTTAGGGGCATGTTATAATGAGTAGTAAATGAATAATACCTGAATACCAATCTTCTTAGGACACATATGTTTGGTAGACCTCTTTAATAGTGATGATGCATGGGTCTGGTTGAGTCATCAATTGAACAATACCTTATCTTCTAAAAATCCTGGCAAGTTTAATTTCAATATCAAATTATCGTAATATCACCATCTATTTACCTCTATGCTCCCCCAATTCATTATGTCCTAGCATGAGCTTGACAGCAAGATCTAGTACTATGGTGATGGTCTTATTCCTGAGAATGTAGTGTCTAAACTCCTTAACCACTTTGACGAGAGTAAAAATTTACTTGTCTATCAGGGAATACTTAAGCTTTGCATCTTTCAATTTAGTACTCATAAATGTAATAGGATGTTTACTTTTTTACCTTTTCTGCATAAGTATGGCAATAATAGTATGTTTTGAGGTGAATGAGTACAATAAAAAGTCTTTAGTGAAATCGTGGATTACCAGTATTAAGGCTTATGAAATAGCCTTCTTTATGTCTTGGAAGGACTTCTTAGCTTTAGGCATCTACTCCACTTTAGTTTTATATTTGAGCATTGTGTTCAAGGGTATAACAATCTCTATAAATCTTGATATAAATTTCCTTATGAAATTTATCTTTCCAAAGAATGATTTGAGCTCCTTTTTATTATTTTAATACATTATTTTCAAAATCCCCTAGATCATATCTAGGTCAATAGTGATTCCATCCTTAGTAATAATGTGTCCCAATAGCTTGCCTTTGATAAAACTAAATATACTCTTCTTGGGGTTAAGTGATGCCCCAAACTTCCTATACCCCTCAAAAATAGACTAAACATGGTTGATATGATCATCTCTATTTTTAGAGAAAATAAGGAGATCATCCTTGTATATAATTATGCACTTTCATATCAATCATTAGAATTCATGATCCATTGCTCTCTAAAAAGTGGCTCTAACATTGGTTAGCTTAAATGGAATTTACTTATATGCATATGTTCATTATTTCATTGTGAATGTTGTTTTCATCCTATCTTTTGATTCAACTAGTACTTGATTGTAACCTAAAAATCTATCCAAAAAAGATATCATCTTAGAGCCGCTCATAGTTTGTATTACCTCATCTAAGGAGGCAAAGGATACTTATCCTTCTCCAAATCTTTATTTAGATTCCTAAATTTGACACAAAGTTTGATCTTGCCACTTTTTTTTTGATTGAAACTAGATTGGCCACCCAAATGGAATGTCTTATGGGAAAAACTATTCTACCACTTAGCAACTTTTCCACAATTAGTGGTTCCAAAATAGGATTAACTGGGCTCTGCCTTTTCCTAAATGGTTTATGATTAGGTTTGAGTGAAATTGTATGGGTGATGACTCTAGGATTGAAAATATTTAAATCGTCATAGATCTATGTAATTACATATTTATACATGATAATCAATTTTTTGACTTTTTTCCTTTCTTATGGTGTGCATCTTAAGTCAATATTGATGAAGTGTGCATTATTTTCATCACCAACATTTTCTTAACTGAATTTGGATTCATTAACCTTAAGTTGCATTTATTATTAGGCTTGAGGATCTATTTCAAAGGTCCTTTCCAGGGTGACCATTCCCAATGGATGGTGATTCTTTTTTAGCTGGATAACACCATCTTCATCTAATTCTTCATGTCATCTATTGTTTCTTACTTTATCATCAATTATTTGAGATTTTAATTGTCTAAATTTGTCAAAATTTTGACAATTTCTTAGTCATCATCAAACACTTGACAATTTTTAACATTATTTGAAACTAAAGGACATGGTACCAAATCAATAGAAAACTTCAAGATCTTTAACTCTTATAAGGGTACCAAATTCGTTATTGAAGTAGCTAATGAATTGGTGGATCCACTTTATTCTCTTAAGATAGATACTATGTTGAAAGCTTCAAATTATTTAATTAAATTTCTAGCTCAATGTTTTGTATTTCTTCAAATATGATAGTTTACATTGATATTTATTTCTAACCTAGTTAACAACGAGTTCAGAATTTTTTTATACCAATAATTCCTTGAAATTGTTATTGAGGAAAAACTATAATCCCATAATTAGGGCTTCATATTCTACTATATTATTGGTGGATGGGAATTGGAGTCTGTATGTTGCCAATAATTTATGTCCTTGTAGATTGATCAACTTGATACCAACACTTGATCCTTGCTTAGATCTTACTCTATTAAAATGGAGGGTACGTAATTGAGAAGGACCCAAAGTTTCTTATGGTGATTCATGCTTCGTGTAAAATGTGTAAATTATAAGACTAGGATATTTGGTTGGTTATACCTCTCTAAGGCAGCATCTATGTGAAAAATTTGTAGAAATATATCTAATTAATGTTTTTAACCAATCACTCCTCAATAAAAACCCATACCCTTCAATAATATCCACTACCAAGATGTGGATAGTCATTTGTACTGTAGTTTCTGAGGCAAATTGAATTCTCACATCATTAAGCTCTCCTAATATAGGCACTACTATTTTATCTAGTTGTGACACAATCCTCTTAGATGGCTTTGGTGTTAAACCAAGCTCTAAAAAATGGAATTAAGCATTACTATTGTTGAAGCTCTAGAATCTACTGGGTAATTATGTATATTCTTTCTAAATGCTTGAATGGTTAGCAAAAAATGGGGAACTTTGGGGTTGCTTTTGTATATAACATTCATGTTGGTTAACTTGGACTTTTATACAATAGACTTACCTATGATGGACTCCCATAAGAGCTCTTTCTACTCTATGATTTGTGTTAGTTCATGAATATTAATGTTGGCCTTAATTTTATTCATATCCTCAACAATATTGTATCCTCCTTTATTATGTTCCTCTCTATGTTGAGGCTGGTCATTCCCTTTAGGGGGAGTAGGATTATTGTTAGCTTTGGGATTTCGAGGGATAATCATATTATTGGGAGGAGTATAAGTAGTAAATGGTTATTTGTTCTTCAAGTTATAATTGTTCCTATTGAACTACTAGAATGCTTTTACTTCATCTAAATTATCCTCCAGGATATTATCATCTTCATTAGGGAAGGAAGACTCAAAAGTCTCAAAGACTATAGTTAAATTGGAAGGGATATATTTGTGAGGGAGATATAGAGGATTCATCATTTTATCTTGTCTAATCATCTCTCTCTAGAAGATTTCAAAGGTAGCTCATAACTCTATACAGTCCAACTCTCCATGATAATATGTGTTATGGTCCATGCACCAGTTGGGCAAAGTTGTTTCCATAATATTGACTTATAGAAACTTATTGGATTGTTGTTATTTTATATTTTTAGTGGGCCTATTGAAAGGCTTGTTATATCTCAAAAATTTAGAATTCTAATTTTAATTTTGATTATTAGTATTATCCATCTTCTTCTGCATATTCAAGAAATCATTGATCAGCTTATGAACCACTCTTTGTATAGAATCCAATTCAGCTTTGTTGGATTCAAAAACCTAAGTGACTATTGCATTGGTGTGAACCTGATAATGATTATGTTGTTGGTTATTTATTTGTGTTTAATTATTCAATAAATCATAGTTTTGATTCATTATTTGATGCATCATAGGAGGTAGAGTGTATAATTGATTCTAATTGAATATGAGAACATTTTGATTCACACATGGAATTATATTCAAGAATAGAAGTCCATTGTTGAATACTTGACCTCCTAGATTATGAGGGCTAAGCTATGTATTGAGCTACTTGTTGATGTTGATAGTTTCTTGGAATGAAAAAACTAGAGTATTGGCCATGGTAGCTATTCTAAAGAACATTATTGTAATAAGATCCAGGGCATTCTTGTATATTTGAGTGTTAGATTCCCATTTGGATTGTATGTGGCATTCAATCAAGTGTGTATATTTTGGAATCTTACATTGATAGCTTGGATGGACTCATTAGGTTCCCTTTTCATGCTGGCAAAGAGTTGATATACCAAACTTGGATTAGTTACTTGTCCAAATTATGCAAGGGACATATTTTGATGCTCATTCCATGAGGTGATGGAATTTTCCTGCAAATTGAGATACCAATCATAAGAATAATCTTTTAGAGTGAATATAAAAATCCTACATGCAACATCCTCATGTATAACATTCATTAATCTCAAGGTAGCCTTGAAAGATTTGATATGTTCTTTATTAATCCTCCCACTTGAGGGGGAGAAGGTAGGTAAATAATTTTTTGTATTCCTAGGAAAATCATGTTGGTTCCTAAGGATGGTAATGATAGATCTGATTAACCAGGGTTGATCTATAAGAAGGTTAATAGGTGAGATGTTTCTTACATGAGAAGGTGTTCGAGCTCTACGTATCTTAGGGATGACAGTTATGGGTCTAGGCCTTCTAGAATTTGAAAATGGGGAAACCAAAAGGATAATATATTGGGCCCTAGACTTTTTTAATCTCCCAAATGTCTTTGTAATGATGGGGCCCCTATTTATTTAAAAAATATATGAGTGTCCCTCCTTTTAGTGTCATCTTTTTCTTCTCTTGATGTGGGTTTTATGCACACCTCAAAGAGTTTTAAATGGGGTAACATCTAACGTTTTGGGATCTCTATGGAACTAGATTCCACTCTAAGATATGATTTGTAGGTATGTGGTTAAAATAATCAGGTGGTGGAATAGCAAGTTGAGCCTATGGGTTGCTTAACTAGGTTTATGGGCAAATTCATGGATTCTAATAAAAATGATAAATCACTACGCAAGTTGGATGGGTGGAAGACTATCCTATGGTGGATAAACCTCAAATAAAATTAAAAAGGAAGATTAAGGTAGAAAACAAGGTTTATATCTTTAAAATGGAATTTCTAAATTTGTTTCTTTGGTAGACAAGTATCTTAGAAACTAGTCTTTGTTGTTTACAACTTTTGCACACTCATGAATAAACATGGTTAGAAGTCTAGGATTATCATATATAAGTTGCTTAATGGTCTCAACTGAAGGTTTCTCTTCTTCTAGCTATTATTTCACACCTTCATATAAGAGATTATAGTTCAGACTAAGAAGTTATCTAGGGTGGTTGGAGCTCACACCTAGAAGACTATATCCAAGATAATACCTCTACACACCTTAGATTATCAATTAAACTTATACTAAATGTATAAATTAGTGAAATTTATCAATCTTGAATAACTATTACACATTTAAGAGTAATATTCATTAATAAAACAATCAAATTCATCCATAACATTAGCACACATCAAAATTATTGAATCAATATAGACAAAGAAAATTTCAAATTCATTAGCATAAAGAGGGAAGAACAAAGAAAAAATATAGTTGCATGATAATAAATTTATTCCTATATATTCATCTAAAACTTTGACCCCTTAAAAAAGAGGGTTCTACATGTATATAAAGAATCTTGGGGAAGGGTTGCCTCATCCTCCAAGTTTAGAACACTTCATTTACATCTTAAAAGACTATCTGATAAGTGTTAGTTACTCCAAGTTTAGAATGCTTCATTTGCATCTTAAAAGACTATCTAATAAGTGTTAGTTACATGTTTATAACTTATAGATATATCGATCATGCAATGTATGAATGCTGACAAAAATGATCCAGTTAATTACAATATAAATGCAATTAGGATTTTACTATTCAGTTATAACCACTACATGTAAAAATTATATAAAATTAGCCTTCATGATAAATTGGCTCTTGCTTATTATGTCTCAAAATTGTCATCAAAACTATAGTTATACTTGTTCTTGATGACATAGTAATTGCAGTTGTAATTAGAGATGCACTTGTTGATTGAGTTTTTGTTACCATGGGATTTTTAGTTTGAGGTGGCATTGATGTGGCTATAGGTGTTGGCACTATAGGTGGAGTCTATGGAGTAGAACTGGTAGGTGGCATATATTGGGTTGCCTTCTTTTTAGCATCTAGTTCCTAGTAATGATTATATTCCTTAGCGTGATATGCTCGAATTAAGTTCATAACTAGAATATGTGGCCTAGTCACCCTGCTTGTCTATTCCATCAGCTTAGCGTGTTCTATCTTGGTGGATCTAAAGCCAACCTGAAATACTTCTACCTCTATCACCTTTTTCTTAATTGTGTTTAATTTGGATTCAATGTCTTCTAAGATTAGACCTTACAAACTCTATTTGAATCCATCAGAGTCTTTCTTAATCATTTGATCAAATGTAGCCCAAGTCACCAACTTCCCTCTGTTATCCTGAATTATTGTTAATAATAGATCTGTCAAAATTTTATCATCGTGCTTCTCTTATTTGACTAATTTATTCACAAGAGCTTCAAAGTATGATACCTAATCCTAGGCCTCTTGTGTTCTTATTAAAGCCAAATTCAAAGAATTTTATGCCTCCAATAGGGTCATCAATTCTAAGTGGATTAATGCCTTATTAGGGGTATAAAAAACTAAAAAATTTAACTTATTCTCATCCTCTCTAAGACTTTTGAATAATCCGGTTCTTGAATTAACATGGGGATCCAAATTAACCCTCAAGGAATGAATAGAATCTAGAATTTCATATAGCCTAAGTGTTTCATTCTACACATACTACTCAATACCTTGGGGAAATTGAATTACCTCTTGTTTTTCCTCCATGATCACATTTCTAACCAAGTTATCCTTTATTTTCCTCTTTTTTACCCATAGTACTAATGTTGTAGCCTTATAAAATACTGAACTCACTATTGGAAGTTTCATGATCTTTAGATTGGACCTCTTAGAAACTGAGACTCCTAACTCCTTATCTCAATCTAAAAAGGTGAGATTAAAGGTATTTAATGGTTGATCTTTCACTTGCACATGTTCTTCAGGTTCAAGCTCATTTTTAGTGGAAGGATTGGGCATTGATGGCCAAATGATTTTAGACCAGCCTATGTTTCCAAATTATGGCATTAGATGCACAACAAATAATTGTTGCTTATTTGAAGCCCTTTTTGGTGGTTACTAATGTGGTTGTGCAGGTTAATGTTGAAGAAGGCAAAGGTGAACCCAATTGGGTAAAATAAGAAATAATTAGAGTGATGGATTCATTAATAGCTAGAATAGATAGAGCTATGATTAATGGGGTGGATACTGAAGGAATATAAACTATAGTAGTGGAGGGTGGAGCAGGTGAAGTGGAACTATGTAGATTAGCAGAAGGGTATATAAAGAAGAAACCTACAAAATTTTGAATGAATAGGAATGAATGTAGAAACAACTAGTGGATGGATGGTAAAAAATGTAGGTAAAGATATCAAAAGCAAAAGGCCTAAAGGGGATATAAGAAAATGATCCAAGCAACACTTTGGGCAACCACTCAGGTGGTATAAATGATTTGGGTAACCATTTGGGTGACCATTCGGGTGACAATTAATTCCTTGAATCTTGTATTGTTTTCATTCTTGGAAGTCACATTATCGGTGATAGTTATTTCCTCGAGCCATTATGTCCTCAAGCATTGTACTATTTTAATTCTATTATTTCTCTCGAGCCACTCATTCTTAAAAGGTCACCGTTAATTCCTTGAGCCACTCAATCTCTCGATGTTTTCAAAATATGTATAAATGCAATGTAACCCAAAAAGGGAAGGCAGACATCTCTTCCCAAAGATAAGCCTATATTTGTATTATGATCTATAAGTAATACGACATCTCTTCTTAGAGAATTCATTGTTATTGTGTTATTCTATGCTATTGCAATATTTGTCAACTAGAACTTCTAAGTTTTGGATCAGTGGTATCAGAGCAGTTTGTCTTGAGAGTGTATGTTCTCGAGGATGAGGTCAGGATACAGGAAACTTGGGTGGGAAGCGATAGAGCTTCCAAATGCTCCACCTATGCACCCCAAATGACCTCAAATGGTAGATGACATCGAGAAATCTGATCCTTTCAAGGAAATGGTGAATGAAGCCCTCCAACGGCAACAAGCACAGATGCTCCAACAATTTGCTCAAAATCTTCAAACACTTCTAATGGGAAATTTTGGATCCGTGGCTACACATCTAGGCTCCTCATCAAGGGAGCTTCCTTTCAATGCCCCAACACCCTTTAAGGTTTAGGTAAATTTTGATATTCCCACATTTGAAGGCAAAATTAATGCTGATGTAGTGGAAAATTGGTTGGATCAATTATCGTCCTACTTCTCTGTAAATAAGTTCACCGAAGGAGAAAAGATCACTTTTGCTCTTTTGAAATCATCATTGCTCGTGAAAAATTGGTGGGAAGTGTACAAAAAGAGGTTCAACATGGATATCATTAGCCTTGGGGTGGAACCCACCTGGGATGATTTTATGGAAGTGGTAAAAGAATAATATTATCCCATCAGTGCATATGATGATCTATACATACAGTGGCAACAACTTTGCCAAGGCAAGGACCAATTTGTGTAAGACTACACAGACACTTTTCATTCTTTGTCTACAAGACTGGGCATTCAAGAAAGTGAGAAACATAAAACTCTCAAATATCATGGTGGACTACAATGGTACATCTAAGGGGAAATGGAACTCTTCAATTTGGAAACCCTCGATGAGGCATATAAATTTGTAGTGAAGATTAAACAAAAGTATGGCAGGAAGAATACGAAGAATCAACCTTCAAAATGGAAAAGTGACAAGGAAGGTCAAACATGAGGCCAAAATTGGAAGCAGGAGTTTCAGGATAAGAAATCCCAGAAGGGGAAGGCTAGAAAATGGTGTGATTACCACAAAACTGGAACTCACTCCAGAGAAGAATGTCAAGCCATCAAGTCACTGCTCTTTGAGTCACAATACTTGATGTCTACTACTCTGCCTCATACACAACCTATAGTCAAAGAGGATGAAGAATAAATTATAGATGTTGAGCCTGACACCATCATCACCTCATCACAGACCTGTGAGGAAAGACCAGATGACAAAGAAAGATTGTTTCACTCTAAACTATGAGTAAAAGGTAAGCCTCTGCATTTCATTCTTGATAGTGGGAGTCAAAAGAATTTAATCTCGGCTAAAGTTTTGAAAAGTCTAGGTCTATCCATGAAGCCTCATCCAAAGCCATATAGTATTGGGTGGTTGAGTCCAGGGAGAGACCTTCGTGTTACCCATCAATGTCTTCTTTCATATGCTATAAAACCATTCCAAGATGAAGTCTTATGTGATGTGGTCAATCTAGACATTTTTGATGTCCTCCTTGGTCAACCGTTCATGTATGAACGACATGGCATCTATGAATCCCAAACTCGAAGGATCACCCTCACTCTTGGAACATGGTGTTATAGGTTACCAGAGGTACCACCTCCCACATTTGTTTCCCTGATCAGTGCTAAGCAATGTAAAATATTGGTGGAGAATACAAAGCAATTTGTTCTCATGATGGTCAAACCACAGATATCCAAAGAAGTTGATGTTGCAGTCCTAACTACACAATCAACACAACAAAAGTAGATAGGACAAATCACAGGTGAATATGATGACTTATTCAAGTCACCCACAGGAGTTCCACTACATTTCTAGGTAAAACATTTTATCAATTTAATCCCAAGATCACCTTTGCCTAATAGTCATGTGTATTATAGATCAGTTTTGGAAAATGAGGAGATAAAAAGACAGATTAAAGAATTGATCCAAAGGGGTCACATCAAGCCAAGCTCTTCACCTTGTGGTAGCATAATCATCTTGGCATCGAAGAAAGATGGAACATGGAGACTTTGCATTGACTATCGAGCCCTAAATAAAATCTTTGTGAGGAATCGCTACCCTCTCCCCATAATCGATGACTTGCTGGACCAGCTCTGTGGTGCGAAGTTCTTCACCAAAATTGATCTTAAATTTGGTTATCACCAAATTCCCATCGATCCCACTGATGTCTAGAAAACTACATTCAAATCTAAGGAGGGGCTTTTTGAATGGTTGGTTATGCCTTTTGGCCTAACTAACGCCCCTGCAACCTTCATGAGGATGATGGATGACATCCTACGACCCTTCACCAACTCATTCATGGTTGTCTACTTAATTGACATTCTCATCTATAGCAAAACATGGGAAGAACATTTGTAACATGTCTGTAAGGTGCTTTAAACTCTTTGGGAGCACAAGTTGTATGCAAATCTTGACAAATGCACATTCAGAATGACAACAATTTGGTACCTCAAGTACGTTGTGAATGAGGAAGGGGTCCATGTCGATCCAAAAAAGATTTGGGTTATTCGAGAATGGCCCACACCAAGGACCCTCATAGAGCTTCGCAGCTTTTTGGGCCTTGAAAATTTCTACTACAGGTTTGTTCTTGGATTTTCACATGTTGCTTGGTCACTAGCCCAAGTGACTAAAGGAGGAGCTAAAGCTACATTTCAATGGGGTGAAATACAACAAATGGAATTTAAGAATTTGAAGAATAGACTCTGCTCAACCCCTATTCTTGCCTTGCTAGATTTGCATCAACCATTTGAGTTGATGATAGATGCATCTGAATATGCCATGGGAGATGTCATCATGCAACATGGCCATCCTATTGCATACCACAGTGAAACTTTCACTGATACAGTTAGAAAATATCCAACATATGATAAGGAGCTCTACACCATTATATAAGCCTACAAACACTAGAAACACTACATCCTGGGGAAAGAGACGATCATCCACACTGGCCATAGACCATTGGAACTCATCCAGATGCAAAGCAAACTACAAAATGAGAGGCACCAAAAGTGGGCCACGTATCTTTAGCACTTCCACATGATAATAAAACACAAAAAGGGGACCTCAAATATAGTTACATATTGCCTAAGCCACCCACCAATTACTGCACTCACAATAGTGCTTGACCTGTGTGGACATGAGACTACCACTTGGGGTGCTCTGTATGAAGTAGATGCTAACTTTGCTGACACATATCAAGCACTCTAAAAAGGTGAACATGTTTTTGACTTCTATTTGCAAGATAATGTCCTCTGCCATATGGGGCACATTTGTGTTCTTGTTGTAGAGCAACAAAAGATGATATGGGAAGCACACTTCAGTAGGACAGCTGGCTACTTTGGTATCAAAAAAACATTGGCAATTCTTTAAAAACACTTCTACTGGCCCCATATGAAGAAATATGTGGAAAGATATCTCAAATAGTGCACCCCATGTGTAATCACCAAGCTAACAAATAAGAAGCAAGGATTGTACATGCCATTTCCAGAACCAACCAGGCCTTGGGAATCCATCTCAATGGATTTTCTCTCAAGTTTGCCCACTTCCAAACATGGCAAGGTCTATATTTTTGTGGTAGTTGATCATTTTTAAAAAATGGCTATCATGCTTGCTTGTAAGAAAAATATGTCTACAAAGGAAATTGCTCAACTATATTTTAGTCATGTATGGCTCCATTTTGGTCTCCCCAAGTCCATTGTCTCAGATCGAGATAGCAAGTTCCTGAGCATCTTTTGGTCCACTCTATGGAAGATGATGGATACTAAGCTGATGAAGTCCATAGCCTTCCATCCATAAACTGATGGTCAAACCAAGGTGGTAAATCGCTTGATTATTCACATGATTCAGATGTATCACTCTAAACATCCATGCACATGGGATGAGGGACTTTTGTTCATCCAACATGAATATAATCAGGTGTTGCATAGCTTGACCAAGCACAGTCCATTCCAAGTATGTTTTGGGTTCCAACCCATGGCACCAATTGATATAGCTATTCCATTCTCCACCATAGAATACACACCTCATGGAAACTCTGAGGCAGCAAAAGTGACCAAGTTTATTGAACAAATGCAACATATCTAGCAACAAGTTCATGACATCCTGGAGAAGATGAATTAGAAGTATAAGCTATGCCATGACAAACATAGGATTGTACACCATTTTATTATGGGTGACAAGGTTTGGTTATGGCTTCAGAAGGAACAACTTGTAGGCCCACACAGAAAGATTTGGCCTCTGCAATATGGTCCATACACCATCACTAGAAAAGTTATAGAAAATGCTTTTGAGTTAAACCTACCAGCCTACCTTGGCCTGCATCCAATATTCAATGTGGAGCTCCTCAAACCATATCACCCACCTCTATTGGACACTTTAATTGTGGCAGAACAAATAGACATTGATAAGCTTAACCCATAGAGTTTTGCTCCAATAGAAGAGGATCAGATTGTGGATACTTGGATGAAGACAACAAGAGGATGTTTTATTCCACTATATCGAGTCGTCAAAAGAGGCTAGCTTAGCCACTAAGGTGAGTGGCTCACCACAAATCAAATCAAGACACAACTACCCCACCTGATGGGGAATATTGACGCAATAGGGACCATTGATTTTCAAGGAGGGAGGAATGATTTGGGCAACACTTTGGGTGACCACTCGGGTGGCAGAAATGATCTAGACAACCATTTGGGTGACCATTCGAGTGACAGTTAATTCCTCAAATCTTGTATTGTTTTCATTATTGGAAGTCACATTGTCAGTGAAATTTATTTCCTTGAGACATTATGTCCTCAAGCATTGTACTATTTTAATTTTGTTATTTCTCTCGAGCCACTCATTCTTAAAAGGTCACCGTTAATTCCTCAAGCCACTCAATCTCCTGATGTTTTCAAAATATGTATAAATGCATTGTAACCAAAAAAGGGAAGGTAGACATCTCTTCCTAGAGATAAGCCTATATTTGTATTGATATCTATAAGTAATACGACATCTCTTCTCAGATAATTCATTTGTTATTGTGTTAATTCTATGCTATTGCAATATTCGTCAACCAGAACTTTTGAGTTTTGGATCAGCAAAGGACCCTTACCATATGTTTCCCCAATGAGAGGTACCTTAGCCTTTAGTTATTTTAGTCTTAATACCTTATCCTATTATAACTCCTCCTATTCCACCTCTTGTGTTGGTGGGGTCTATGGTTTATCTCCCTTAAGCTTTTTTTTATAGCACTTTATTGCTCATCTAGTTTGTGGAACTATTGCCTATTGGGGAGGAAAAGGGGGACTGATGTTGGGTGTTGGGACTATTAAATCCATTTTTTCCTCTTCATCAAAGGATTCTAATCATATGATCCCAATTTATTCCCTTTGTACACTATCTTTTCCTTGAGTTAGTTCCTCTGCCAGCTCTTGCATAACCTTTATCAATTCAACTATTGATGTTTAAACTAGAATCACTTGTTCATCTTCATTTTGTGTAGAGGTAGAAACTTCTTCATGTTATTATTATTTATCATGTCCTCCAATGAGTGGTGCCATACTTACTAACTATTTTTTATTTATGGTTGGTCTTGAGCCATGAGAGGACCTTTGGGATCTTATCCCTCTCCTTCTAGTTGTTGTGATGGTTGATCAATCCAAAAATTGGAAGATCTCCATCCTCTATGAGGACAGATCCTAAACTTTACTTTGATAAGTGTGAGAGAGGGTTTAACATATATCACCCTTAGTAGGTCCTCACTCAATCTTATATTTGTAGCACTTTCTTTCACCTCTTCATCATCCTTAGCATTTAGGAATAGAAAATCATGATCCATTGGCTTGTGTTTGTAAGTGAGGCCAATGGTATGAATTTTCTTCTAGACCTTGCCATGAGGGTCCCAATCTTTATGTGGGAGGGTAAGAAATGCATATTATTTCTTATCATTACTTACTTCCTTGAACTACCTATATATTATGTATTGCATTATCCCAATGGTGATGTGGGAGATTTAGAATGTGGCCTTCTTATTATTTATTAATCCCTCATCAATGTCATTCCATATTTGGTATGCAATTTCTTGTTCATCTACTTTATCTAGAATAAACTTGGGGAGTTGAAGAGGAACCACCTTATGGCTAGCCACCATAAATCTAGTAGTATCCCACATTATTGGTAAGCATTCTAGCTATGTTGGGTGAAATTATTGTTAACAGTTGGTTATGGATGGCCATCCAAACATGAGGGTAGAGATCTTTAGTAATCTTATCTATTTTTCTGACAGAAGATTAGATGTGCACAAAACTATAATAATCACAAAGTTGATTCTTAATTACTTTTGTGTTAGGATCCCACATGATTCCAATATGCATGTACACTATCCCCATCACTGTGTCTAATAAATAATACCTCATGTATCAATTTCCTCCCAATGGCCTCTTATCTTTATGTAAGATTTTTTCTTAGAGGTGTGCATTGGTCACTTCTCCCAAAGCATAGGTGTTCTTTGAGTTACTTAGCAAGTCTACTAGGGTAACCCACTCTAAATTCAAAAAGTAGATGCTTTCATGGCCAAATTATTGATTTAGTAGTGTCATTCCCACACGGATCCTGATTTTGAATTAGGTAATGGGAATAGGATTTTTGATATGTTATTTTAGAGGGAAAGTTTCCCTGGGAAGAATCCACCATGATAATGCTCGCTCTACATTCTTGGTCTTCTTCCATGTAATGATAGTATGCAAATTGAAAGTGTCATCTAGAATGGGTTATCTCAAATACTAGTTAAATGCATGTCCAGATATATACGTGACAACTATGTTATTATGAATGTAGTGAAGGTATATGTCATTTGTTATTCTCCATTTGAGGAAAAGTCCTCATAGTAAATATATGAACAACATGAGCTCCATATTCATATCTATATAATTTAGGGCTTGACATTTGAAAGGAATTTTGTCCTTCATTAACTGCTTATCCTCAGCTAAGATGTCTTCTTCGAGTGTAAAGGAGTCTATGTTTTCCACAGCTTCCCATAATTTTAAGTAATTTAGATAATGACCATCGAATACAGTGGCATCAAACACTATGTCCATATATTCCTTGAAATCTTTGATAGAGAACCTAGATGGTGTTAAGGCTCCTTTGTATGACCTATATGATGATGTCATGGTGGTTTGACAGAAATTAGTACACTTCAAGCTTTTGAAAATGGCATGTATTTAACTAAATTTCATAAATATAAAATCACTTTGATATCAATTAGGGCTTTTGGGATCCCTTAAGGCTAAGTTTTACTTGAGATCTCAAAGATGGAATGATGTGAACTTGGTTGGGGGCTCGATGTTAATAGATTTCTACATTTATTTCCAATTTGTGCACCATTAATCGCCAATGCCTACGATCTCATCATATTCATTCAATTTGAATTCCACCACCTTGTCCTAGTGTACATTCCACATAGGATGCCTTGTCACTCAGGGTGCCATGGTGTTACCTTTCATATTTTTTGATGTTTTATTATGTAGTCTAGTCAAGAGAAGTTAAACTTTATCTTCAGATCAATAGACTTTGAAACATAGAATGTTATTTGAAAATATTGGTTACCAAAGTTTTTAAAACAAAGTTACCAAAACAAAACTTACCAAAGACCAAAGTTATCGAAGGGAATATTTTGATGAAAAGTCTTCCACCTAAGGTCTCTAAAATGAATTTGTTGATGACTAAGTACTCTTTTGTAAGGTTGTGGTTTAGGTAAAATTAGTTGAATATAAATTTCTTAAAGAGAAAACTTCCAAACTAAAAGTTATCAACACAAAGCCTCCAATGAGAAAGTTTTTGAAGAGAATATTTCTAATACAAACCTTTTGATGAAAAATATTTTGAAATGAAATTTTTCAAAGACAATTTTCTTAAACACATTAACCGACACAAAGCCTCTGATGTAAAGCTTCAGATAAAATCCTTCCAAAGTAAAAGTTACTAACAAGAAAAATTTCTAAAAAGAATATTTTTGAAGAAATTTTTTTGATGTGAAGTCTCGTAAGACAAAGTTGTTGAAGTGAATATTTTGAACAAAAATCTCTAAAATGAAAGTTATTGAAATAAAAATTGTCGAAGACTAAGTACTCTAAAATAAAACAATTTAAATTCCTATCATGCAAAGCCATTATTCCCATCTTTTCATTAGTAGGTTAGTTTAAACAAGTGATTCAAAATGGAAATGATTATATGACAACATGATTCAACATTAAAATCACTAAGTTTCTAACAAATAATAACATCATAATCCTTAAAAACACATAGATACCTAGATAAGATATTCATTATTTCCCAAAAATAAAAGGGGTCACCACTTTTTAGAGAAATACAAGGTGGGGTGTGTTGAATAAAATAGAGGTTCCCACATTCCTTTTAACCATCTAATTATTTGGAAAGAATATGCATAAATATTTAGTAGATTTAAAGGCCACAGCCAATGTGATTCTAGTAGGTATATGTGAGAAACTCAGCTATAACCCCATAAAATCAGATAAGGTAGTGGTCTAATTAGACTAGTCAAAGGTGAAAGTGATTGGTGAGATACTAAATATCCACATCTAATCATAATATAAACATAGGATTCAACACTTTATATACATTCAAGTGGTTGATATCCTAGAATCCTATGGCATGCTCCTAAGTAGAGTTGGTCCAAAGACCTGAATGGGTATATGGCCACATATTTCTCCCATATGCGGTTGTCATGGAGAGGATTAGCCAACAAAATAAGAGTAGACATGGAACCATGCATGAAGCATATGATAACCAAATGTAATGTTATAAATGAAAATATAAACCTAGTTTCCTTAGACCTAGGTATCTACATATTAAGCAACCAACCTACAAAAAACCAAACCAATTGTAGCCCAAGTATGTTTGTCCTATGGTCTCTTTATGTAGATAGAGCTCATTCCAAAAAAGTTAGTGGGGTTAGTGTTCTGCTTATAGATCCTTTAGGAAGGAAACATATAACATCGTATAGGCTATAGTTCCATTGCATTAATAACCTGGTGAAGTATGAATCTCTAATCTAAGATTACAATTTGTATTAAGACATGAGGTAAATGAACTAAGAGTATTCAATGACTCTGAATTGGTAGTCAACCAGATCAAAACTAAGTTTTAATGCAAACTATTATACCTCATAAGGTATAAACATAGAGCTTGGGACCTAATTGAAATGTTTAATGCATTCAATTTCATCCATGTTCCCCAAGAAAAACCTAGGTGGCAAACTCACTAACATCTATGATAGTAAACCTAACCCATCTAGATGACATGGAGTTGTAAAAGTTTTTTATAGAACTCATCCCCTATCTATCTATCCTGAACAATGTGACTAACTTCCAAGTCTTTAAATATGACTAATAAATCATCTAGTTCCTTGATAATAAGGGGATATTAGATTCCCAAATCATAGATGAAAATGATAAAGACAACCCTGAGAATTTGTTGGATAAGGATGGGATCCTGAAAATTCATGAGAACCAAATCCTAAAGGGGATGAATTTGTTAGGAGATTTTGATGCATTAGACCCAACCTTCTAGGATAAAAGGCCCAAATTCAAAGACCAAAAGTGCCAACTCATTAATCTCAAACCTATAGAGAATCCTTGAATAGTTAATATGGATCTAGATTGGATAGAATGTGAAGTAGAGTAATTATAGAGATTACTATTGAAATACAAAGATGTAATTGTTTGGGACTATGGAGACCTTAAGGTATTTAACTTGAGAGTAATTACTCATACCATCCTTTTAAAAGAAAAAAAAAACTTTAGATAAAGAGAGAGGCTGGTAAACCCAATCCTAAAGCCCTTAATTCATAAGGAAGTCCACAAGTTACTCTCTACTAGGATAATTTTCCTATTCTGCCACTCCACCTAGGTAGCTAACCTAGTCTCAGTGTGAAAGAATAATGGTGAAATATACCTTTACATGGACTTTCATAACTTAAACTAGGCCTCAAATAAAGATGAAATACCCATTTCCCTTGCTAGATGAGATGATCTAAGTGGTGAATGGGTCTTGAATGATGTCTTTATTGGATGGTTTATCGGGATACAATCAAGTCTTAGTCAACCCTAGAGATAGAACTAAGACTGATTTCACCACCAAGTGGTGGACATTCACTTATAAACATATACCTTTCAAGATAATCAATGTCAATGTAACCTTTCAAAGGGCAATGGCCTTTGCCTTTTAGGGCCTGATAGGTAAGTTCATAATAATATATATGGATGACCTAACTATGTTTTTCAAATACAAGTTATATTATGTGCACCACTTGGAAAGGGTATTCAAAATATGTAGAAGGTATGGCATCTCCTTAAAACCAAAGAAGAGCATGTTTGGTGTCACCAAAGATAAGCTTCTCGATCACATTTCACAAAAGAAGGTATTTCTATTGAACTCAAAAGAGTGGATGTAATTTTTAAACTACCTTTACCTAATATCAAGAAGGAATTAAAATATTTCTTTGGAAAAATTAAATTTGTACGTAAGTTTATTTCTAGATTTTTTGAAATAGTGAAGCCCTTAAATGTAATGTTGAAACAGGACATGAAAGTAGAGTGGCACATAGAATCAAGGAAAGCTTTCAAGGATATCAAATATGTAATCATGCAATCCCCAGTCCTCATCAGCATAGACTATACATAGGTCTTCTATGTCTACCCTTTCACTTCAGAGCACACCTTTATTGCTTACCTCACCTAGAGGTCAGAAGGAAAAGAACACTCTATGGATTTTATGAGAATTAATATTAAAGATGTCAACTTTGGTATTTTACCCTAGATAAACACACCTACACCCTAGTCAAGGTAGTGAGTAAATTCAAGCATTACATCCTCTAGAACATAGTACATGTCATTATCTCAGACCTAGATATAAAGCACATGTTGGGTCAGAATGAGCTAGGTGAAAGGAGAGGCCAATGGATGATAAAATTGCAAGAGTGTGACTTGTAAATCAAGTTGAACAAACTAGTTAGAGGACAAGTCCATACCCAGCTAATCATAGAGATAGACCCAAGACTCATGATACACCAGATGGATCAATAAAGGTTATGAAACTCAAACTAGTATGCCCTAGTCATGCACTTCTTACTCTATGGAAATGCACCCCCAAGATTTAACCATATATATAAAAGAGCCCTCTGGTTGAATGTCATGCATTATATATTGAAGAAAGGATTTTTATTTAAAATAAACCATGCAATAATCTACCTCTAGTGTGTATCACAAGAAGAGGCCAAGGAGATACTTGGTGAGTTTCCATGAAAAACTAGGAGTTAGCCATCTTGTGTTAAACATCATGGCTCACAAGGTTCTCCAAGTATGTTACTATTGGCCCACATTATTTATATATGTTCATGTTCATGTTTATTTCTGCCACCAATTCCAAACCTTTACTAAAAGAGAAATGCATGTCACAATGCCACTACAACCTATTGTAGAGCCTACATCATTCACATAATGGGGAGTGGATTTAGTGGGGGTGACTAACCCCAATTCATCATTCACCCATAAATTTATCCTCAAAAGCATGAGTTATTTCACTATATGGTTTTAGGTGGTTGCAACCAAAAGAATCACCACTGGTGAAGTCATCAAGTTCATGGAGAATGTCATAGTCACCCATTTTAGGGTCTTCATTTTTTTAGTATGTGATAATGGCCATGTCTTTCAAGCCAAGGAAATCATAGAATGGGCTTATGATAATGATATCACACTAAAGTTCTCATCTAATCACTACCCATAAGGGAACAGATTTATAGAGTCTACTAACAAAAACTTGATCGATGCTATCAAGAAATTAGCTGGTGTTACTCATTGCTAAATTTTGCCTAATGGGTAGAATTTATGGGGTATAAATAATACCTTAAAATCCCTCTTTTCATTCTAGTCTATATTTTGGAGCCAATCATGTTGGTCACTCTTAAAATTTTGACTTATAAGTTCATGTGGTAATTCATGGAATTGGATGATAAAATGAATTCTAGACTCCTAGACCTGATTCAGTTAGAGGAAACTTGGGATGAATATCTATTAAGCTTTAGCAAACATCAAGACACAATCAATAGGTGGATTGACAATACTTAAAAGTTCAAGACCTTCAAAATCTAAAACCTAGTCCTAATTTGGGACAAGGCCCATGAAAATAAAGGCCAGCATTCAAAATTTGATCCCCTTTAGATAGACCCATACTAGATAGTCAAAATACTTGGCCAAAATGCCTTTTGTCTCAAAGATTTTAAGGGAAATGACTTTTCAATTCCAATAAAATAAATTTATTGAACCACTATTTCTTAGTTGTTCCCTCTAAAGTAACTTCTGAGTAATCTGAATAAAAGGCAGTGATGTATATATTAGATAGATTTTCTTTAGTTGTGTGTTTGCTTTTGTCATGTGTTTATTTTCATTGTGTGCTTTTATTTTATTTTTTATTTTTTCCCCAGCCCTTTTTTATTCTACATTATTCTTCTAATGCATATCCCTTGTTAGTATATGCTTCATGTGGTGGCTGAAACCTAAGAGGATTGTTGAGGAGTAGGAAGGCCCATGTTGAAGCCTTCGATCTAAGTGATTTTAGGATAGTATTGTGGACTTTTGACACCCCAGATCTGAGAGGCCAATGATTCTAAGAGAAACAAGTGGACTTTAGAACAACCTCCATCCTAAGATAGACACCAAGTTACACTTAAAATAATGACTCAAAAGGATACTAGATTATTCAAGTTGATCAAGGACTAGCTAGATATTCATAACTTTCCCCTTATCTATTCATCCTTGGCTTGGTCCCAAAACCTCAATGGATAAGATTAATAGATAATCATATTTTCATAGGAAGTTTAGAAAATAATAAGGAAAGCATGCATAATTTAAATTTTAAGTCTACCTCAAAAAGGCTATATAGGTAGTCTCCATCACAGCCTTTCCATCCTGGATAATAGTGGAGTGAGGCCATGCATAGGATAGAGGCATATCTTTCAAGACTATGGGTGCTCAACTTGTAGTAGATCAATGCCCTAGCCATCCCCCCTAATCCATCACACTAACAATACCCTAGAGGAAGTCTGATAACTAGTCCAACCTTGATTATTTGAAGGTAAGCCAATAATAAATTTAAAAAAAAATCACTTCTCAAACATGTTTTTGGTCGTCTACGGGGTGGAAGCTTAGTATTTTACTTGTTATTGTGAGACTTTAATGCCTCATCTTTTATATGGACAATAAATACCCCCTATACAATCTCTATGTTGAACATGGAAAGAAGAATAAATTGGTTGACTTCTAAGTACTTCTCATCACTTTTCCCATGGAAGTTGCCATTTGTTCTGGCCAACATGCCCCTTTTTGTTTGAAATGGGGGACCCCTCTAAAAATTTCATGAACTAGAGATTTAGAGTCCTATATTTTTTCTTGTTGGTGATGCCTACTCAAACTTTTAGAATATGCACTGCCTTGGCTTCTTCAAGTGGTAATAGACCTCTTTTATTTCTCTTTAAAACTAAGGAATGATTGTTTTATTTATAAATCAAGGTGATAACATTTTAGTTTTATTTTTTCTTGAATCTTATAAAGTATAGTTCCCTTCCTGGAATAACAATTTCATTTCCCTCTATGTCAGATTGAGATCTCTATATTTGATAAGTTTTAATGTATCATAGTCTTTTTATCTTTTTTATTTGGTCATTTTTATGAATTTTATATAGCCCAGCAAAATAGGAAGGTACCACATCATCAAGATTCATAGCAACCAATCCCCCAAACCTATCAGAGATGTCTAACTTAAGAGATCCTAGCCAAATGGAAAGGCACCACATCATCAAGAGTCAAAATAACTAGTCCCCCTAGACCATTCAGAGATGTTAGAGATCAAGAGAGCCTAACCAAATGGAAAGGTACCACATCATCAAGAGTCAGAGTGAATATTCCCCTAGACTTCTCAAATATGTCAGATCCTAAGAGAGCCCAGTCAAATAGGAAGGTGCCATGTCACCATGAGTTAGATTGTCCAATCTTCTAAACCTATTAGATATGTCATAGCTTAGGAGAGCCTATTTGAATGGGAAGGCACGATGTCACTTAGTATGTGGATGAACTAGTATCCACCTAAGACCTCAAGAGCTCAAAATGAAGTAAGAATGATACTCAAAATCCTATTAGAGCATGCCATGTGTCTCTAGGTGACACATTACCTAGCCTAGTGAAATAATATGGGGTACAAAACCATGCTTAGGTGTCAAATGTTAATGGGAAGAGTAATGAGAAAATGACACATGTTAAAAATTAATATTTACCTGAGAATCCTCTAAGATATGTGACCACATTCCTACCATGCCCTATGCATTAATAGAATGGGAAGTTAGACCCGATTGGATAGTTTTAAAAACATCCCATTGCCATTGTTATATGTGACTAGTGGTGGAAGATAATGGGCTCTAAATTCAATTCTATATTTAGAAATAAAGAGAAAAAATCTAATCACCAACTCAAATTCAAATTCATATCAAGTGATCTTCTAAATGCCATTAATCCAATGGAATGTATACAAGATGTATACATGTGCTTATAAATCCTAAAATAATCCCATTAATAGTTACCACTACTGACTTTATAAAATATCTAACTATTTTCTTCTAAAATTCCATACAACCCCTGTATCATGTGCCTTTTACACCTGAAGCTCCCTAAATTTCCTCTCTATCCTACTCTAATGGCTACTACATCCTCCAACCCAAAGGTTGAACCCAAGTATCGAGACACCACCTTCCCCACTAGCTTAACTAAGTATAAGAACTATAATGATGTATTTAAGGTAATTAAGAAGATCCCCAAGGATTATACCAATGTAGACAACTAGAAAATTGAGAATGAGGATGCCCTTAGATCTTATAAAAGGTGCAAACTCTATAGATCCATAGCTAAATTAGAGGCATTTCCCTGCACTGACATGTTAGGTGACATCCTCCACAAGGCCATCCACATGTAAGATATGATCAAATATTGGGTGTGTTCACCCACCTCTCAGCACTAGATTATCAATATATTAAGGAATACCTTTAAGGCATACTACTCTATCTTGGACTTCTCTTTATCCTACAATGTAGTGATTTTGTCAAAATAGATGAGAACCTATCAGATCTATGATGTTCTCCATGATTAGGATGAGAACCTTGATTCCAAGTGGGTTGACAATGATAAAATCAATGCTTGCATAATTTGTACCTTCTGAAAGGAGGTCCAAATAGGCATGATTCTACTGAATTGGTTATTTAGGGACCTAGATTGCCAATACATCAATGAGATGTTGGTGCCTCTCTTGAATATGGTATTGACATGCTTAAACATATCAAAAATTAGAGGCTTGGTTAAAATTAAGTTGGTCTGTGTCATTACAAACACCCAAGCTAGAAGAAAATTTTACATAATGAGCTACTCGTTAGATGTAATCTGTGGAATGTTCTTATGCAAGCCTTCAACTTTTCCTTCAAGGTTCTTGGTGGCCTAACCATCCATGTGGTATTTTATACATTATATGGCCACCAATTCTACTAGCACATCTAGGTCATCTATGAGCACTTATACCTAGTGGTGCACTAAGCAGTCAATGAAGCTCTGATGTTATAGCTCTTAAAGTCAATCTAAGACTCTATCACATGCATCAGGGATTATTGGTTGTATAAAGAGGACATGGTTATCTAGATAATGAGTTTTCTTAAGGACCCCCTCCACCTACCATATTATGTCCCTAACCACTTAGTGAAATAAGAGATCACTTAATAACTGGTAGATGATATCTTTGATTTCTACATACAACATCAAAAGAGGGAGTGTTTACCACTCTTGATCACCATACGACACCACATCTACAATAACTTCCCCTTGATATAGAAGATCATAGCCAAGTGACACTCTTTCACCCTAAAAAAGTGTACGGTTTGGAAATGAGACCCTAAAGGAGTGATTCAATCCCATTTGGTGTAATACTCAACTCAAATCAACATCAACTATAACCACCAGGTTGTGGATGATGATAAACTCTATTTAGAAGCTACCAATGACTAGGAGGTGTTATCCCAAATAGAAACCAAAAATAAGAAGGGGAAAAAGTATCAAGTAGGCCCCTCTATAACTCCTCCATCTCCTACTCAGTCTATGAAATACCCAACTCCAATAGCTTTGACCATCTATTAGAGGATCCTACAGTGTGTCTTTCCATCTTCTCCCCCTCAACTTTCAAATCCTCCAACTCTAGGTCTAGTTCTGCTTCTACCAGTAGCTCTTACTCCCCATAATTTAGCTTTACCTCTACCTCCTCTAGTTGCTCCTCACATTCCACATCCACCTCTTATGGCAGTGTCAGTAACTAAGTAGTAGCAGAGCCAACCCTAGACTACATGATGCCAAACAACCCAAGCACAACCTGCTCAATCACCAACACCATAACCCCTAAGATTTGATGTTGCCAATAGCTCAAGAATGAGTCCAAAATGAGTCACCCATCTAGGTTCCCCCATTCACTCCTTCATCTCCTCCCATTTCCCTTACACCCCTCACTCCCACCGCATTCCAACTCCCAATTTTAGTTCCCACTAATTTGACTCTACCCTTATTATCTCCCTTTACTCCATTTCCATATTTATCCCAATTACCTTTGGCCTCAATCCTTCTAAATGTCTTTGATTTTTCATTCCCTTCCATTCCTCCTATTTCATAAACTAGAGTCCTCTTGGTGCCTCCCTTGGGCATGCCTTTAATAATAATAGATATAACATTCAAGAGCATGCCACTTCTAGTAGGGACCCTCCTAGTCCCTAATTTAGTTAGCACTATACTCCTCTCTACAACTCCATGTTCTCCACTACCAACCCTTGTATCCCTTATCATCTTAGTTGATCCATCCACCATAACACGCAGAGCCAACCCAAGAAAGAGGTCAAATAATAAATATAAGGTGACCCACACATCGACTCCAAATTTAAGGCCCTCTACTCTACCTCCACCTCCTTTATAGGCCTCAATAGCTCCTCCAAACCTAGTATCAGTAGCTTAGTGTTTATATCCTCATCCCCCTCTCTCCCTTACCCAAGGGCCCACTGACCTCACCTTCACCCAGCCCATCTCTTCCTTTTTATTCCTTTACCCATTATCAAGGGTAATTCTAGCTTAGGTAAACCTCACTCAAGAATAATGGTAGACATAAATGTTCCCATGGACATCCCCTTTCATTCTCCCTACTTTCACTCCCATTCCCCCTCTACATCTATTCCTTTCCTCTTTCACTCCTTCCACCTCATCCTCTGCCCTTCACCACCATTTCAGCCACACCTCCTACACCCCCTACAACTTAAGGGATGGTCTTGAGGTCATAAGCACTAGAAATAAATGTCCAGGGAAACTAAAAAATGTGGAGTTTTTATTGAGCCTCCAAGAGCATGAAAATGATACTCACTCAAATATTTGTCCAAGATGGGAACCTAGTGATATGGAAAACCCATCAAGATCTATTTTCCCTCACCAAGGTAAAGACTACCACTAAAGAGGAGAATATGGCTGAGGACTAACTATTCATCCTCTAAGCTACCAAGGTAAAATCTCCTCAAGGATATGTAGATACAAGTACAAACTCTCAAAGCTTAAATGAAAAGTATGTTATCAATTAAGCTAATCAAATAGGTCATGGACACCTTCCTACTAATTTTTTCAATCCTTGGGAAGTTAGTGGAGACTCGAGCTGAGACTAATGTAATTATACAACAAACTTAGGCATACATAAGGAGGATTGCATAAATAAATGGAAATTTTTATAAGATGCAAATGGTGGTTAACAAGGGAGTGTTCTCAGAGCTTAAGCTTATGCCAACCTTAGACTTGGGGTTGTACAAAACTTGTGTCAAGAACATGAGATCACCAATGGAGGAATGGTTAGCCTTGGCCTACACTGCAAAAACACCTTTAGAAGAGGGAGAGAATCATATAATGACCTAATTTAAGGAGGATGATATATTCATTTTATTCCACTCATATGGCACCTTACTTGACCAAGAGGAATTTAGAGTCTACTTGGGTCAATTCGACTAGGTTATGAGGGAGAAAGTGTCCAAGGCAAATAAGAAGGGCCTAAGGAAGTATTGGAATTATCAACTTAATCCATGGTGAGCATAAACCAAGTCTTTTAATCCCAAGAATTAATGAAAGTAGCTTTCTAAATCTCCTAGAGACTGGGAAATCAAACTGAGGTGATCTTTAGGGAGCCCCCACTATACTTGGCCAAGCTAGGTAAGGATTTTGACCTTGTGGCAACTATGTTGGAAGTTAGGAATGACCAATCAAAGTAGTTAGGAGTCTATCCTTCTCAAATACCTCCTTATGTTAGCTAGTGGTCCCCTATAAATCTATTGGGGTTTGTAGGGATTCTTTTGGTTAAAATTTTGAAATATGATTACAATTATAATGATTGGCCATAATGACCCAAGATGGGATCCTCATATTTTTTTAGAGTTGATCCCTAATCCTTATCTATTTAAGCAAGATTCATACTACATTATAAGGTCAACCAAAATTTCTCGAAAGTGTTGTCAAATTACTACCAAGACTTCACCTGTATTTCTTTCACCACTATAGACTATAAAATTGAACCAGATTGATTATTGTAATAGCATTTTACACTTTTAATGAATATAATTTCTATTTTATACAAGATGGTCTCTTTTATGTTTCAATTTTCTTTCATCTCTATATTTGAATGATTATCAATGTTATGTTAATTGGTTTAACACTTTGCTATTTTATGTATGTCATGGTTATGATGTGCTTAGATATTATAATCTCTATGTGAGTTCTTTCATTTCCATTCTTTTAGTGTTGATAATTTATATGCCTAGATATAAAATCTCATATGGTATTTATGTGTTTTTGATAATAAATCTCTACTACTCATTATTAGTGAGAAATCACATTGAATACATACTCCCAGTTCCCTCAGACTCTCCCCATTTTATGTTCTTAGAAGTAGAACTCTAGTGAAACTCGGTCTACAGTGGTATAATTGTGGAAGTGTCACTTGGTTCAATGGAAAACACATTGAGTTCATTTAAACTTGGAGGCTTCCCTTTTCTGCCTTACCCTCCCCTTTATTTTGTGTTTGCTTAGTGAAATCGAAATACCCTTTCCCCTTGTGTTTAGAAAGAATAATCCCAACACTCAAATATTTATAACCATCTTTAACCTATGTGAAGTACATGGTATTAAACTTTTGGTGGTGATAGTGCATCACTTAAAGACTATTCATGTAGAATCCATTTTTCAAATCCAATACCTATAGTCATACCCTAGGCTAATCCCAGATCAGTCCTAAAATAGAGGATGAATGTATGTAGGTGTTCCCACCTTCCCATTTTCAAGGAATGCCCAATATCATGGGCATCTTATGATAAGGAACAGATTGTATTGAACAACAGATATATCATGGAAGCACATAGAGTGTGATCACATTAAGGCCTAAGATGTATAATATAGATCATGGCAATGTCTAGAGAGTAACAGTACAAGCTTAACAAACATCTAAGTGCACACATAAGAGAACTCAAAATCAAGTCAAAATACAATGTTCTAATGAGACCTCAAGCAAGGGGCATGTTCAAATGTTGCATAATATAATGAACATGACTTAGTCAAATTCCACAAAATCAAAAATCATATATTCAAATGTCTATATTATAAGCAATTACATATTCAAATGTCAAAGAGGCAAACAAAGGCATAGGGGCCACAAATAATGGAGCATATTCAAATGCTCAAATAAGAAAGACAATAATAAGGTAAGACACTCAAGGATGTGCATGAATGAAAGCATAACCAACCAACATAAACATAGCATACTAGTCCATGGATCATTTGTGTTAGCAGAAAATATTAAGTACATAGTATATTAAGTACATTGCAAAATATATAAGCATGGATAAAGGCATGTGTAAGTCCATACTCTCAAATATGATAATATAAAATGACCATAGAATGATATAACCTAGATGTATCATGATCAAATAAGTGGATTCCCCCACTATCCACATGACATGAGTAGAGGGAAGGTCCAACATCTGAAAGTGCATAGATCATGCATATGTGTATGTCTATATCACACTCAAAAGATACATGGAACATGTGTATATAGGAATAAATGATTTTGTATCCACTAACATGGAACTAGTAACATATATGCTAAGGAGCTAATATAACATGTAAATGTGGAAAATATTTTTGTATTTTTTTCTTGAATTTTTTATGGTATTTTTTGAATATTTACAACTACTTAGTCCAGTAAGTCTTCAAATTCAGGAGCCAAGATACTACATGGTAGCCTTACTTACAAAAATTATATATATTGCATAAGTGTAAAAAGTTTTGTGTCTACTGGTAACTCATTATTGGTAATTATTGGTACCTATCCCCCATATTTTTTATAGGTTATATGAACCTCTTTGTTGTCATGTTGAAAAAGAAGACACTGCTTTGTAACACTAACAACTACTTTCATATCAGTCAACCATTATTGTCTAAGCTACAAACTAAAGTATGGATGTTGCTCCATTACCCATTAATCAAGGTTCACTACTTTTGGGCCACATGCAATGGGTAATATGATATACCCAAGAGATTATGGAAAAGCTGGTGAATGGTGTAACCCATATATATTATGTCCCAACTATTATAATGTGGTAATACTTCAACTTGTTTCCAAATTATTTACATCAACCTTGATATGTGGGTAATGTACCCCATCAATATTTGTAGTAATGGTTATATTCTCATGTTTTGGCCATTTTGAAGGATTGTTCTCTTTTGAAAAATTAAAAGTATTTGATCATTTCCATGTTTTAGACACAATTTCTATCAGTCCTTCATTCTTGTATTTATGAATTTGGTTCTTCAACACCTCGCATTGATTTATATAATGACCAATAATTTGATGATATTTAAAATATGGTAATCCCTTTTTAAGAATAAATTTATTTCTCAATATGTGCCTGTTAGGAGGTAAAGATATCATGGATTGCTTAAGTAACATAGAAAGTATTATATCCAGAGCATCCTGGTTTGCTAAAAGTTGTATAATCTATTCTGGAGATTTTTTAAAAACCTCCACATTGTTCACATGATGTAGTTGCATTTGATATTTATAAGTTTGACTCAAAGTGTGTAGCCAAAAGGTATGTATTGAATAATATGCATTTACATGTTCATTTACTATTTATGCTTTTCCCTTATCATGATTTGGTTTTGTATCCTTGAAATATGACTTTAGCTTAATGTACTAAGACCTATAGGTTCAAATAAGTTATGTTAAATATGCTTAAATTGTTCAAAAAGTAGCTTGTGCATTTTATCATATGTCATATCATAGGCAACATCATCATTGGCATAGTAATCTGAAACATGGCCATATTGTTGCTTAGTATTGACCAATAAAGGAATCTCAAATATTGGAGGTGCTTGTGGTTTTTGTATCATTAGTTCCTTTGGTATTGGTTCTTATTTTTTATGTGTATATATGTGCACTCCAATGTTTAGTGTCTTATCTACATTTGTAGATAATGGAGAGATTGTACTTGACTCATCCATTTCATAAGTTTGGAGACTCTCAAGAGGGATATATATGTATGACGCACCATTTTAGGAATACCTTTTATATAATAATGTAATATTTTTTAAAATTTAAAATGGTCATCATCAGTAAGCATTATTAATAAGGTCCCATCATGTATGAATTTTACACATTGATGTAAAGTAGATGGGATAGAATCCATGGTATGTATCCAAGGTCTACCCAGAAGTAAATTATAATGTAATGATTGAGACATTCCTTGAAAATTGGTTGGAACCATTTTTGGCCCCAATGTCACATTTAATATGATTTGGTCGACTAGTGGACTATGTGAATTATTAAATCCTTTGATATGCATAACTAAATTTTAAAGAATGTTGGTACTAATACCCATGGTGGTTAGGAAATTCATGCTACAAATGTTTTAAATCAATCCATTATCAACAAGCACCCTTTTAATACCCTTATTATGCATAGTTATTTATATGAACAAAGGTAACTCTTGGTCAATAACATATTTAGATAGTAAATCTATTGGATTGAAGGTGATTATTTTTGATATCTTGCATGATATATTTAAAGTAAGTTAGATCAATATCAATCATAACTTGGGTTTCACATAATGTTTCATATAAGATATCCTTATATATAGTAGATTGATTTAGAAGTTCAAGGATGCAAATATTAGAATGTGTGTTGCTCAATTGGTCAACAGTGTCATATCCTTAGATTTGATCACAATATTTTGCCTAGGAGGCACGTGTTGTATATTAACATGTGGTGGATTAAGTTGAACACCTTTACCTTTTTTAGTAGTGACATCATGTACCACATAATCTAATATAATTCATGGGTGAATAATGGGTGTGGGATGGTAGTTTTCACTTGATTAAAATCTAGGCGGAATAAATGGTTGAGATCATGCACATTGGCATATGTATACCAATTCTATAGCATTGCAAAAGGAATTATTAAGAGAGATGAAGTGGTGTTTTTGCTTTGAAACCCTTTCATGATATTGATGCCTTTGCTTATTTCATTAAAATGAAGATCTTTTAAAGCAATCATAGTAACAAACCATGGACACAATTATAAATTGGATCCAAAAATAGACTATTGATGCATCCATATTGCACATATTTATAACATCTTGAAATTTGATGTTTAACTTGTGCATCTTTTTAAATCAAAAAACAACAATAGAGAATCAGAAAACCTTAGATGAAAATCTAGGGTTTTGGGGACCAAATGTTGCATTTACTAAATGTTTAACCCTAGGTTTTGGATAAGGATCATATGGGTTTAGGGTTAAGAATATATAAATGAATAAGGATAAGGGTGATAAATAGATTTATAACAAACCAATTAAATGTAAAACTCAAATAAAACATATACTAAATTTATTATGTTGAGATATGTTAAAAATGGAAAGTACAACTATGTTAGATATTACAATGATAATGAAAACAAGATACTTAACTAATTATGATGATAACATAGATATTAGTTTGGAATAGGTAGAAATAAAACTAGAAAAGGAATTTGGATCAATTGTTAAATTATAGAAATTTGACTTCTATAGCCTCGAATACTTACATTAACCTTGAACAGTTATGTCAATGCTTATGTCTAACTTAGTTGTAGGTGTCATATATAAAATACTTGTTGGATATAGATGCAATCACCTAGAATATTTTAGGATCTATGTCACCTTTAACTAGTGTGCTCAGATCTGGATCATGTGTTATTGCTTCTTGTCAAATAGGCAAACCCTAGTTCTTCATATTCATAGTGGCTATGGGGAAAATGGGTTAGTGGGATCACAATGTTTAGATAACCCCAAATACCCCTCTATTAATGGGTGATACCTACATATCCACTAATCTGAATAAGCCTTAGACTAATTTAGTTCTCCCCTAGTGTGTTGGCTTGTGTGTGCATAAGGGTGCAATATGTGGAAACCAAGTACAACAATGACCTAGATTGTAGCTTATAAAATAGAAATCATGACATGCTCCTTTATTAATTTAGACTTTTAGATTTTTTATCCCTATAACTTTTATGGAAATAAGAGCGAATAAGGAATCTTTTCTCACTCGAATGCTTTTTGATCATTAACTTGTGAGAAGTTATGAGATTGTTAGGTCTTTACTAGGTGATGAATAAATGATGATTGATATTGTATTTATACCAATCCCTTTGGAGAATATCTAGCATAAAATTACTTAGGCCAACTATAGGTATACATTTAAAATTCAAATTGAATGACTTTAGGGCACTTAACACTTGTTTTGGGTCAAGGCACTTGCATCGACATATGTGTCCAACTAAGATGCAAGTGTTCAAAAAGCAAGAAAGTAGGTAATGTCCAGAACTTGTAGAGTGTTTAACCCAAAATTTATGGATGTTAATTCTATTAAGTTAGATATGGTTAATAATATAGGAATGAATAAGCACAAGGGTGATAAAATAGATCTATAATAGGACAATTATTTTTAAAACTCAGATAGAACATATACTAAATTTATTATACTGAGATATGATAAAATGAAAAGTATAGCTATGTTAGATATTTTAATGATAATGAAAACAAGAGTCTTATCTATTTATAAAGCTAGTATATATCTAGATATGGAACTGATAAGAATCATACTATAAGAATGTTTTAAAATAATTACCTAATTATGGAAATTGTGCCTCTTTAGCTTTAGACATTTGTGTCAGCCTGGGATAGTTGCATTGATGTTAATGTCTAGATTAGGCGTAATTGTCTAGTAAATAATACCTACTTAAATAAGATGTGACCACCTAGATGTTTCTAATTTTTTCATCACCTTCACTTTGGTGCATTCAGATTTGGGTCAGAGATTATCGTTCCTTGTCAAATAACAAAACCCTAGTTCTTCATCTTCATAGTGGTTATGGGAAAAATGGGTTAGTGTGCACATGGTGTTGAGCTTCCCCAAATATCCCTTTGTCAATGAGCACTACCTTTATATCCAATACTCTGAAGAGGGCCTCAAATGAATATATTTCTCTCCTATGTGTTGGCTTGTGTGGGAATTATGTAATTAGTGATAAGAAAGTACAATAGCGACCTAGCTTGTAACTTGGAAAATATAGTCTTGGGTTGTTCATTTAGTAATTCAAACCTATATATATTTTTTCCCTATGATTGATATGGAAATAATATAAAATATGGAAGCTTTGCTCACTTGATTGCTTGATTGAATGCTTTTGGTAAGTTATTTGGTGAGTAGGTAACAAATTTATATGTGAGGAATGAATGAAGGTTGATCTTATATTTATATCAATCCCCTTAGAGAATAAATTGCATAATATCACTTAGGCTGACCATTAGGATATGTTTCATTTGAAAATTAGATGGTTTTAGGTACTAGACACTTGTGTTAGAGAAAGACACCTACATCAATGTAGGTGTATGTCTAGGATGTAAGTATTTAGTGAGTAAGAAAATATGTACAGGATCAAAACTTACAAAGGTAGAAGATAAATAGGGTTTAAGAATTTTGGATAAGATAGATGTCTTGGGTCATCAATGTAAGATTAAACTGACTAAGAAATAGTCTAATGGGCACAAGAGAGAGCATATGTGAGACTTACAAAAGCAGGAAAGGTCTAAAATAAAGAAGAATAAACAAGGTCTAAGCTTGCCAAGTGTACAAGACTGAGGTGTTATATAATTTATAAATAGTGTCTACATTTCCCACCCTTTAATTTAGTATTGAAATTATGAGTTTAAAGGAAATTAATGCATACCTGCGCATGGATGGCATACCTTGTCTTTGCTTGAATCTAATTTGAGTATTTTGTTGGTGATTGACCTATAACCAATATAATATGAAATTGTAAGTATTAAATTGATTGAAATTAAAGAGAGCAAGGCTTATGAGTACCCATGTGTATCAAGGCAACTATCTTGCCTATTAAAAACTTGATTTGAAAAATGTATCATTAAGAATCATTAAAATTAAGATTATGACAAATATAAATCTAGAAAGTGCATATATCTAAGGAGAGAAAGAGAGAGAGAGTATTATGCACCCTTGTTTTGCCTTTTTTTTTGTTTGCTTGTTTGTACATTTTATGTTTTCTATTTGAATGTTCATATGGAGATGAAATGCAAAAAAAATTATTTGAAATGAAGAACAGAAAGGAAATAACTTGTAGCAATTAAATAATTCAACATTTTGATAATATTTAGAAATACACACAGCTGAAAACTCCAAATTTTATTTATGATCTAAGAATACATTTTTTCCCAAAAATAAGAGCAACCTAGTTCCACTAAATACATCACATATCTAATTCAAACATACCCATTTACAGGTCTAAAATAAGTAGCTACAGCAAACAGGAGCTCATGAAATCATCATAAAATGAAGCTAGTCTTCAAAACCCCATTTCTAAAGACAACATAATTGAATTTCAACCCTAGGTGCCACTAATGGGATAATGAGAACACCCAAACCCTAGGTGCTTAGCTCTAAGAGGGTCACACCCAGCAATGGATGTGTGTGGCTAGCCTATAGGAGGTGCAATCAGCAAATAAGTATGATGAAATTCAATCCTTTGCCACACCATACAACTTCAATACCCCCAATGCATATAAACACCTTTAATTCCATGCTCAAAGAAGATGGATTAAACCCTCAAAATTTTGCCAATGTCTTCCTCAAATGGTATGGCCCAAATGAAATAGAAAAAATCTTAAAACTCTGGTTAATATTCATCTTTTAATTAGTTGATAATAAACTCAAATCTACCCTAAAATTTGCAATGAACCCTATACTCCAAAATTTGAATTGCCAATAAATAATTTAAACCAATTGTAATCCCTGTATGAAACCACCAAAATCCTCTAGATTGTATCTTTCAACAATGTAAAGAATGCCACCTGCAAGTTTTTTCATCCTCACAAACCCAAACGAACCAACTCCTCCAACAAAAAATAAGAAACAAATATCAATTCCAGCATATGCAAGAATGAGTTCCAAAACACTTTTATAGAGCTCCCAAAACTCAACACCCCAAATGGGAGGGAAAATATAATTTGAAATAACCCCTTATGTCTCCCATAAAAGTGGCCCTCTCCTAGGCATCACTTTTTGAGTCTTTTAAAAATAACTTATGTTCACCTTTTTTAAAAAGAGTCATTTTATAATATAAAATAACAATAAAGTTAAATATTTAATTTAACTTTATAAAGTATTGTTATTTAAAAATTAAAGCCCTAATTATATTAAACATTTGAATCCTAATAAAAATGCCTTCAAAAAATAATGATAAAGTTAAATATTTAATTTAACTTTATAAAGTATTGTTATTTAAAAATTAAAGCCCTAATTATATTAAACATTTGAATCTTGATAAAAATTCCTTCACAAACGTAGCTAAAAATAGAAATGATGATAGAAGACTCCGTCAGTGCCCACAACTGACTTACTAAAAATAGTATGGGAGAAACCATCCAAAATCACCTCATAAAGTAGTATTTTGCACATCTCACCCATCAGAGCTCAATAAAACACCTGATACTACCAACTATTGGATACAACTAATTCCAAGGATCCCCTAACCCTAACACATTAGCCTATAAGAATCATATGAATAGGCTAATTATTCCACCATACTAAACTACTCAGGAAAAGGACAGTAAAATCCACCCTTCCCAAAATTACTTATCCTCAAGCAATCTCAGCTCTGGATGCTGCAATATCTTCTCATTCTCCCAAGTTACATCCTCCACTGGTAAGTTTTTCCATTTAACCAAATATTCATTAATAGCTCTCTTCTAAAGAGTTCACTCTCTAGAGTCTATAATTCCTCTAGAATCAATATCAACTTCCCCTCCTCATATAATAGTGGTAATTTTGATGAGGGAACTATATTGTGCCCAAGTGCCTTATTAAGCCTGGATACATGAAATACATTATGAACCCTGTTGCTAGCTGCTAACTCAAACTCATAGGCAACTTCACCAACCCTCCTGATAACTCTGAAAGGACCATAGAACCTAGGTTTAATATTTTTGGCTTCACTCTTCTTGATGGTAGACTATCTTTATGGTTGAAACCTCAAATACACCATATCCCCAACCTCAAAATTAAGTTTCACATGATGTTAATCAGCATATAACTTTTGCTAATTTTTTGCCTATTATATGTTTTCCTTCAAATATTTCATAGCATCCTAACTCTCCTAAAATAAATCCATTTTCTTTGGCACTCTACTATCCCCAAAAATCAAATCTAAGAAGTTGGGTGACTCATAACCGTATAAGGCCATGAAGGGTGACATCTTGATGGACATGTGGTAAGTAGTGTTATAGCAGTACTCACCAAGATGAAACCATTTCATCTAAGCTCTCTACTACCCTGACACATAGTTTATGATATACCCCTCCACCCATTTATTAATAATATCCATTTGACCATCTGTATATGGGTGGTAACTCATGCTGGGAGTGAGCTCTATCTCACTCAATCTAAAAAGCTCCTGCCAAAAGAGTCTTAGGAACTTATTATCTCGATCACTCATTATACTCCTTAGCATCCCATGCAATCTAAAAATATCCATAGAGAAAATATTAACCACCTGAGCTATAGTAGATGTCACTAAAATAGTAAATAAATGTGCAAATTTGGTTAACCTATCAACCAAGACATATATACAATCATTGCCCTACACCTTTAGCAACCCAATGATGAAATCCATGGAGATACATTCCCATTTCTAATTAGGAATGGGTAAGGGCTGAAATAGGCCAACTAGATAAGTGTGTTTATTCTTATTTTGCTAGTAAGTGGGATATTCTCTAACATACTTAAGGACTTCATCTTTTAGTCCTTTCCAAGTGAATCTTTCCTAGATCTGCCTGTAGTCTTGAAGAATACTAGGTGACCAACCATGGGTGTATCATTAAAAGTTATCAATATCTTCCCCTTAAGCTAATTAGGTGCCAAATAAATCCTCTCCTTATAAATGATCAACTCATTAAGAATTGTATACCTATCATAATGGATAGTGCCTTCTATGATTCTTGTTGCCCAAGAATCCTTAACATACTCTATTGCAATTAACTCTCTTTAAATAGTAGCAATCTCAACCAAAGAACATAAGTGAGGCCTCCTAGATAGTGCATTAGCCACTACATTCTTCTTCCCCTTGACATATACTATGTCAAAATCATATGCATATAGTCTACTAAACCACTTTTGTTTCCTATCATTACGATGCTTTTAGTTCATGAAGTATTTGATGTTGTTCTGGTCTGTTTTGATAATAAATTTACCCCCTACTAGGTATGGTCTGAATTTGGCCAAGGCATGCATGATGGCTAACATCTCCCTATCATACATAGAGTAAATCCTCTCCACACCTCTTAATTTTTTGATCTCAAATACTATGGGGTGTTTATCTTGCATCAAAACATCTCCAAGTTCTTCTCCTAAAGCATCACACTCCAACTTAAAAGGTTTGGAGAAGTTTGGAATTGCCAACATAGGACATGAAGACATCAACTATTTAAAATGCTCAAATTATCTCTATGCTAAATCAAACCATTCAAAATCTCCCTTATTCATCAAGTATGTGATTGGAGCTATGGTCTATGTAAAACCCTTAACAAACCTCCTATAAAAATTTACATAGACCAAAGAATACCTTCAGCTGAGTGAGATTCATAAGAGTAGGCAACTCAACAATAGCCTTTATCTTCTCGAAATCAACTCTCACCCCATCTACACTAATGATGTGCCTCAGATAGATAAGTTATGTCATACCAAAGTCACATTGGGACTCTTTAGCAAGAAGAAACTCACTCTCCAATATACTTAGAACCTCCTCAAGATGCCTCATGTGGTCTTCCCATGTCTTACTAAAAATCAATATGTCATCAAAAAAATGTCAAAACAAACTTCCTCAACTATTTCCTAAACACTTGATTCATACAACTCCAGAATGTAGTTCGTGCATTCGTCAACCTGAAAGGCATCACCAAGAACTCAAAGTGTCAAAAGTGACATTTGAAGGCTATATTCTTTATGTCCTCTCTTCTCATTTGGATATGATGGTGCCTTGATCTTAAATATATCTTTGTAAAATAACAAACTCTTCAATAAACTCATCTAAGGAATAGGATACCTATTTTGAATTATCTTTTTATTCAGTGCTCTATAATCAATACACATTCACATTATCTCATATTTTTGAACCACTATAGATGCGAATAGACTCTTGTTGCGTCTAATGTGCCCAATCTCCAATAATTCCTTAATTTCCTTTTCTATCTCATCATTTTTCCTCTTAAGATGTCTATAAATCATAGTGATCACTGGTTTGGCACCCTCCTCTAGCTCTATGATATGCTCTATCCCTCTCTCTAGTGGTAATCCATGAGGGATACTTCCAAACACCTTGCCATGCTTGAATAACAACTTTTGAATGTCCAGATGATAAGTATCCTTTTGTTGATCTACAACTATAGGCATGATAAGATACTTTGCTACCCACTCCACCTGATCATGTCTAATGAAACACTCCATCCTCTTAAAGGATATAACTCTAGGACCCCCATATGATAATCCTCTAATCACTATCTTTTCCCCATTAGATTCAAACTTCATTTCCATTTTCTATAAGTTGAAAGAGAACTCCACAAGGGATATCATCCAATGCATTCCTAAAACCATATTAGTGTCTCCAATGTTAACCATGTAGAATTCATCCTTTAATTCATAGTCTCTCAACTGTACACTCAGATTAGAAATCTTATGAGTACAATAAATTTTGTACCCATCAACTATCATGACCTTGAATCCATCATGCTCTTTTGCTTTTAGCCTTCTTCTATTCACAAATCCCTCATCAATGAAGTTATGAGTGGCACCTGTATCTATAAGCATTATGATTCATTGACCTTATAGTATCCATCTAACCTTGAATGTTACTAGTTTCTAAATACTAGAGAGTTGGGAAAATGATACCATCACTCTTTGGTTCCTCATCTAATGAGCTCTCCTCCTCACTACTCTCTCTGAATTGAAATGTTGATCTAATTTTTTTGATACAGATTCATTAGCAAAAAAACATTTTATTTGCTTAGCCTTTGCTTTCACACTGCATTTGTGAGATGGGTCCCAAAGTTATCTATAATTGAAGCACAAATTCTTCCTTTGAATATCATTAAGTTTCTCATTATCTAATCTTCTATACTTCTTTCAAGGCTGATGTGATTCCCTATGAAATTATTTCTTATCCTTATCTTTCTTATGATGGAAACTCAGACTAAAATTTACTTCTAGAATTAGAAGTCTCCATATCTCTTGCCTTCTTGATGTCTTCCTACAATGAAAATGGATTAAGGGCCTTAATCTAACCCCATAAAGGATCTAAAAGTCCATCCATGAAAATAATAATGAGCCTCCTCTTTAAAATATCCATAACCAAAATTGAAAGCCTCTAAAAATCAGCAACATATGCCTCAACTGAACCCCATTGTTTAAGTTGTGATAACTCCTTAAAATGCAACTTGGATCCTTCTTATCAAAACTATCAATGAGCCTCTCTATGAATACTACATAAGAGTCAATCTAATCATGACCCAAATTAATCATTCCATGATGCCACCACTCATGAGTACTCTCATCCAAATGTATTGTAGCATACTTGATGGCTTCATCCTCTGGCATTGGGTTGAGCTAAAAATAAGTATCTAATTTTTTAACACATGATCTAGCTAAGGTATTTCCCAAACCATCATAATAATGAATGGATATATTTTTGACCTTCTTCTGTAAGTCTTGGTTATGTTGTCTACCACCACAATGAGGTCTATGTCTCATCCAAAGAACCACATAATCCTTGAAGTACATCTCAACCTAAAATTCCTCACTTGAATTTCTCAAATCTTGCAGAATTTGATCCTACGGCTCTTTTTAGGTAGGTTGTTCCATCATTTGATGATTTACCCTTGGTGTAAAAGTTAGCATAAGGGGTCTATAATTGATTGTAGTAGCCCTTACATTTTTATTTGTAGCTCTATTATTAACTGACCCATCTCGATTCCCATTATTCTGATCATTCTCATTATTGCCACCATAGTTTCTTCTATTGTTTCCACCATTATTCTTTGCATTGTTTCCTCCCATGTTATTATTTATGGCTAGTAAGTGTTATGTAATAAGGGTTGTCAATTGGGATAAACTATGCTGAAGAATTTTTTGAAGGTCGTGTTTCCCCCTTGCAAGATCATTGAGCATTTTATAGTGCTTGGTTTTGCCCTCTCTCTTTCCCTATCATCCATGTTTTCATCTTCTTATAAGTTAAATATATTCTTAGATCCTCTCTGCTTTCTACTCCTGTAAGTGATATATTTTGTGTTATTCAGAGTCATGAACAATCTTTAACATCAAAACCACATAGGATGGAAGGATCATAGGCTCTTGTACCACTATAATATTTACCCTTATTCTACCTTTTTTTTATTTATTTATACATTTCATGTTTTGGATTTTAATGTTTAAAGGGAGATGGAATTAAAAATTGTTTCTTTTAAATGAAAAATAAAAAGGAAATAACTTGTAGCAATTAAACAATTTAGAATTTTGATAATATTTGAAAATACACACAGCTAAAAATTCTAGATTTTATCTCTGATATGAGAATATATTTTTTTTTACAAAAATAAAATCAACCCATTTCATCTAAATTCATTACATATATAATTCAAACATACCCATTTACTAGTATGAAACTTTGCAGGTCTGAAATAAGTAGCTACAATAAATAGGAGCTCACAAAATCATCACAAAATGAAGCTAGTCTTCAAAACCCCATTTACAAAGCCAACATAACTGAAGTGGAGCCCTAGGTGCCACAAATTGGAGAATTATAACACCCAAACCCTAATCACTTATCTCTAGGAGGGTCATGCCCAGTAATGGAGGTGAATGACTAGCCTATAGGAGGTGCGATCAACAAATAAGGATGATGAAATTTAGTCCTTTGCCACACTATACAACTTCACTACCCCCTTGCATACAAACAACTTTAATTTTATACTCAAAGAAGAGGGATTAAAACCTCACAAATTTTCCTATGTCTTCTTCAATGGTATGACCCAGCTGAAGCAGGAAAAAGCTTCAAACTCTGGTTAATATTTATCTTTCATTCAATTAATAATAAACTCAAATCTACCCTAAAATCTACAATGAACCCTACACTCCAAAATTTGAATTGTTAATGAATAATTTAATCCAACTATGGTCCCTATATGAAACCACCAAAATCCTCTAGATTGTATCTTTCAACAACGTAGAGAATGTTGCCTGCAAGGTTTTTCATCCGCACAAACCCAAAAGAACCAGCTCCTCCAACAGAGAAGAAGAAACAAATATCAACTCCATCATATGCAGGAATGAGCTCTAAGACACTTTTATAAAGCTCCTAAAACTCAACACCCCAAATGGGAGGGAAAATATAATTTGAAATAACCCCTTATGTATCCCATAATAGTGGCCCTTTCCTAGGCGTCACTTTTCAAGTCTTTTAAAAACAACTTGGGTTCACCTTTTTTAAAAAGAATCACTTTATAATATAAAATAATGATAAATTTAAATACTTAATTTAACTTTATAAAGTATCATTATTTAAAAATTAAACCTTGGACTATATTAAACATTTGAATCTTGATTAAAATGCATTCACTGATGTAACTAAAAATAGCAATGCTGATAGAAGACTCTATCAGTGCCCACAACTAACTTACTAAAAATATTAAGTATGGGAAAAACCATCTAAAATCACCTTGGAAAGTATTATTCTACACATCTTTCCCACCAAATCTCAATAAAACACCTAATATTGCCTATTGTTGGATATAACTAATTCCAAGTATCCCCTAACCCTAACACATTAGCCTACAAGAATCTGATGAATAGGTTAATTGTTCCACCATATTGAACTACCCAAGAAAGGGACATTACAAAAAGAGGAGGGATCATGCCTCAACCTTTGAGCAAAATGAATTGCCACCTAGTAGTTGATACTAGCTTAACCCTGCAACCTAATCATACTTATACCCTAGTGAGTGTGAGTGAACCAAGTCACCCCACACTATCAAACTAGTGAGGTTGGATGATATAATCAAGTCTAACCTAAAAACTTGGAAAGATAGATTGATTTAATAATCTCAACCATACCAAAAAGCAAACCAATTACTATAGTAGATTAGCTCAATATAGTCCATAAAAGTCCAACTTAGAGGGTATTATTAGCCAAAATTGGCCACCATAGGTTAATAGCATTCCAAAATTTGGTAATAATTCTCTTAAATTTGTTGATAGCCATCTGAAGGGTTTTGTCTTGGTCATGTTTGGTATTATAGTGGTACGCATTGTGTTGTTCCTAGTAGCTTTTAGAGTCCCTTAAAGTGTTTTAGTCAAAGAGTGAGTCAAAGCACCTAGTCTTGTCATCAAGTCACTCAATATGGTCATTTTCAACGCATTTCGTAAATATTAAGGTGAATTTGGATGAATTAAGGTAATGATGGTTTATGGTCCTATGTTTTTTTCTAACCATTCCTTCTGTAAGTTTTCATTATCAAGAGTCATGAAGAGTCTAGGTCAGTCCAAATGTAGTTTGATATAATGGAGTGGTCATGCTTCAAGGCATTAAATGTGCTTTTAAGTCTTATAGGTCTGAAATTCAAATGCAATAACAATCCCAAGGTCATTTCACACCTTACCAATGTACCACAGGCTTTGCCAAGTTAATTCAAGGTCAAATATGGTGATTTTTATGTGTAAGAGACACTTTTGAAGCATATAGAAAGGTTTTCAATGTGGGAGGTGGCAAGAAATGGTTAGAAAGTGTCAACTTTGGTAGATATAATGCACTTTTCAAATCTTATTCTTTCCCAAGGGTTAGTTTCAAGAGGATTCATGATCTTGAGAGGTAAATGAGAGCTCATTATAATAAGTTTCAAGAATTGGAAGTGTCTTCTATCTTAACCAAGTCAAATCTAGGTTTAGTTAAAGTCTACATGCCCAATAAAGGCAAAGAATGCATCAAACACTTCATCAAACCCTTGGCAAGCTTGTGAGGGTCAATTTCAAACATTCAATACATGGTGGAGAGAGAGTTAGAACTAAAGCTCTTAGGGAAAAAAAAGGACCCCTTTTAGTTTTTGGCATTGGTTATCTAATTAAGTCCCTCAACTTTATGAAAAATATGTAAGAGTCTAAGCAATCAAAATACTCCATTTATCCCCATAGGCTCAATTTTCTCTTCATAATTTCACTTTTAAGCTCAATGAAAGAAGATGAACCATGAAAATTGTCAGGATCTAGAACAACAAATAGCTCTTATACCACTTTGTCAGGATTAGGAGCACACTTGATTACCTTTGTATAAGCAACTAAACATAAAATTTAACCAGAATGATAAGTAACTAGAAATCAAAAATAACACAGAATATGAGAGACAATACCCAATTATATTAATACTCATCCAGAAGGAAATACAATGAAGAGATGCCACACTCTTCCCACACCTCTAGGGCTCCCACACCTCTAGGGCATACAATAATTCTCTTCAAGAGTTCTCTCTCTCAATTATAGTCACAACAAACAACTCAAACACAGAGTTGTTCACCTCCACTAGTCAGTAACAATATTGCTAGTCCACCAAGTACTCAATGTACTCCAAGTCTAAGTACACCATATACTCCAAGTAGATATCACCTGATCTTGCTACCTGTTGTGTTGCTGATCTCCCTGATCTTGCTACCACCTGTAGATCAACCTAATTTTGCACTCCTGCAAACCTAGATCTCGCACACACACTTATTGACCTTACTTACCATGTAGATCTCACCTGATCTTGCTATACTGTAGATCAACACGGCCTTGCACACCTGCCAACCTAGATCTTACACACCTGAAAGAACCCTTGTCCTTGCCTCACCAAGTCCTTATGATTCTCCCTTGGATAGAACTCTGATTCTATAAAACCGATTCTACAAGAATCCTTGAGAGTCTACAACTTTACAATACAGCCCATGGGTCTCTTAAATAGATCCCATACAAACAATAATTAGACTTCTAATTATAATAATTAGAACCACAGCTCCAAGACTAAAATTTTTCTCCTACATGCAAACAAACTATCTGTCTAAAATAAGTCCAATTCTAGAGATGCATGCACACACAGGCTATCAACGTCAGTGCCTGTCTGATCGATGTCGGTCGACCCATAACCGACGTCGATTACTATGAACACTGAAGATGAATGACATTGGTTGATCAGACTGACATCAATTGCCTACAACTCAGCAACCTCCTCCATTTGCATCTTGGTGAAGCTTTTAGCTCCACAACCTAACAATCTCCCACTTAGAGATAAACAGTTGCACCTGTACCTGTACCTGTACATTATCTAATTGTTTCCTGGCTTGTATCCCTCTTCAAGCTTAATCTTGAAGACCAACCACCACACAACTTATGGTGCTACACCTGTCATCCAAGTCCCCTACCACATCCGAATCTACATACCTATGTAGAGAAGTCCCTGACCCTGCATAGCATGAATCCCTACTGCTGGTCCCTCTCAGATACCTAAGAATCCACTAAACTACTTTCCAATGCTTCAAATTGGCTACAAACTTGCTGACAACACCCACTACTAGGGCAAAAATAGGTCTAGTACACATGTACTTAACCTCATCATGTGAATTGGGACACTGTTCAGTGAACTGTCCATCCATAGGTGTGCTAACCAGTTTTGTATCCTGCATCTTGAACCACGCCACTACCTTATTCACACAATCATCTAGAGACAAAATCAACTTGTAACCTTCCATGTCTCTAGAAAAAATCATGCCAAAGAATTTCGTTCCTCCTAAATCCTTCGTGGCACACCACTAAACTAATTTTACCCTTAGCTCAGCAAATCCTTGCATGTGTGACCCCACTACATATAGTAACAAGATAATGTCACCACCATTATCCAACCTAGTAAAATAAATACAATGATTACAATGACAATGACTAAAGCCATGCTTTGTCATACACCTGTCAAACCTGTACCACTGTCTTAGAGCTTGCATAATACCATATGACCTGGCCTTCCATCTCACGTGTCCATTCTCTCTCTTCTTTAACCAAGGAATCTATTTGTCTTTCATTGCTTTCATACTGGCTAAAAACACTACCAAATCTCTCGTTTGGTTCTCTTCCAAAGAATTCATGCCATGCTCCCACTATTTCTTGGATTCTACCTGCTTTACTTCTTTAAAACTTCCTAGTTCTTGACTATCAGTGAGTAACAAGTAGTATAAAGAAGGTGAATAACAAATTTGAGGCTTACTTACACTTTCAATCCTCCATATGGGCATTTGAGACTCCTTGACAGCTTGTTGTCCACCCAAAATTTGTTCCCTGGTCAACCTTGGTCTGCACTCGATTGATGTCAAATCCACCTGATTGCTGATGCCAGTTTCCTGACCAACATTGGTGTCCTCCTGGTCACCAATGTTGGTTCCCTGACTGATGTCGATAGCCACCTGCCCGACACCATTGACTCTGGTCTATACATGACCGACATCGGTACTTGCCTGTTCGATGTTGGTTATCCCTGACTGACGTCGATAACTGTGTTTCCTTGTGAGTGATGACTTTTTACCTACGAGCTCACCTTGGATCAAAACCCTATCCAACCTACCCTACTCAGAATTATTCAGCCCCTGTGACTGATCTCTGTCCATCATCTCCTCCATGAAAACCAAGGCTTTCTAGTTCTTAAGTTTGTCAAACACACCTAAATTCTTCTTAAGAACATGCATTCCCTTCTCACTCATGTGACCAAGCCTAAAGAGCCACATCTTTGCAACAAAAGGAGAATCAATAATACAAGTAGATAGATAAAGAATACCTACTTTCTTACCACATGCTAATTCAAGTGCATCTGCTGTGAGAGTTACTATGCATCCCTCATCACCCAACTTTCTTAAAGAAATTAGCCTCCTCTTCAGAACTGGGACCTGCATGACATCCTTCAACACCCATGTGTTGGTCGTCTACATTTTCAGCCACACTTCTTCTTTGCCAATACTTTGACAAGGCTCACCAACCCCTAAATAAATCTTTCTAAAGTCTCCATGGACCTTAACATCGAAAAATACTCTATTTGGGGCTGTATGGAAAGAGGCAACAGAATCTATAAACCAAGATTCTACTTTATCCAAGGAACATACAAGAGCATCTTGTGTAACAACACTTGCAACATCTGCTTCTTCATTTCCTTCATGCTGATCTTCAACCAACCAGCAATCTTTCTTTACCTGCTCTTTCTTTCCATAATTCTATAATTGATCATTCTTGCTTTTGAATTCCTCCATTCTTAGATTACTTTCTTCTGTCATTGCTATACTCCCACTCAATCAAAAACCCCTGAGAGTGACATGTAATCAAACACAAACCTGCTCTAAACCAGGCTCTGTGAACCTGTAACCCTAGCTCTGATACCACTTGTCAAGATCTAGAACAACAAACAATTCTGATACCACTTTGTCAGGATTAGGAGCACACTTGATTACCTTTGTACAAGCAACTAAACAAGAAATTTAACCAAAATGATAAGTAACTAGAAATCATAAATAACACAGAATATGAGAGACAATACCCAATTTTATTAATACTCATCCAGAAGGAAATACAATGAAGAGATACCACACTCTTCCCACACCTCTAGGGCTCCCACACCTCTAGGGCATATAATAATTCTCTTCAAGAGTTCTCTCTCTTAATTACAGTCACAACAAACAACTCAAACATAGAGTTGTTCACCTCCACCAGTCAGTAACAATACTGCCAGTCCACCAGTCAGTAACAATACTGCCACTCCACCAAGTACTCAACATACTCCAAGTCTGAGTACACCATGTACTCCAAGTAGATTTCACTTGATCTTGCTACCTATTGTGTTGCTGATCTCCCTAATCTTGTTGCCACCTGTAGATCAACTTAGTTTTGCACTCCTGTAAACTTAGATCTCACACACACACCTACAGATCAACCCACCTTACTTACCATGTAGATCTCACCTGATCTTGCTATACCATAGATCAACCTGGCCTTTCACACCTACCGACCTAGATCTTACACACCCAGAAGAATCCTTTTCCTTGCCTCACCAAGTCTTTATGATTCTCCCTTGGATAGAACTCTGATTCTACAGAACCGATTCTACAAGAATCCTTGAGAGTCTACAACTTTACAATATAGCCCATGGGTCTCTTAAATAGATTCCATACAAACAATAATTAGACTTCTAATTACAATAATTAGAACTGCAGCTCCAAGACTAAAATTAGTCTTTTACATGCAAACAAATTGTCCATCTAAAATAAGACCAGTTTCAGAGACGCATGTAAATGCATGCACAAACAGGCTGTCGACGTCGATGCCTATCTGACCGATGTCGGTCAACCCATAACCAATGTCAGTTACTACAAACACTGAAGATAACTGACATCGGTTGATCAGACTGATGTCAATTGCCTGCAACTCAGCAACCTCCTCCATTTGCATCATGGTGAAGCTTTTAGCTCCATAACCTAACAAAAATGTGATCTCAAGATGTGATGGAACCTTTGTTAGTTATGGTGAAACCCTGGCCATTTTTATACTTGAATACCTCTTAAAGCAATAAATAAATTTGATTTTGCCTACCTATATGTTGTGTGATGTGTGAATTCGTGCAATTTTGTAGATCTTGTCTAGTGAATGGTTTATCTTTCCTAGCTTGTTATCCATAATTGATAACCATTGTGAGATAATATAATTGTTATAGGCCATTGTTAGTGTTCTTTTCTAAATATATATAGGATTTAGAAGTGGAACTACATCAAATATATCTCTACAAGATCAATCATTCCCTTCTAGGTATTGTCATGCATTCTTAAACCTCTCAATAAATACTTATGCAAGAATCACATCAAAGTTGTAAGTTGTGTATGTAGTATATATTTCTTTGCCTCAAATATTGTATTTTTAGTCAAGTAGAGGAATCATACTATTAGTGCATAACCCCATCTAGGTTCTAGAGTAGTCTTTTCTCTCTTTTCCATGAAATTATATAGGTAAATTAGTAGTACAAAGTGAAGAATCAAGGGAGATAGCCCTAATTTAGAGATTCACCTCAACAATTAGTCTACCCATAACCTAGAGGTCTTTCCATTATGTTAACTAAATGAGGAAGGATTGAAACACCTCCTCAAAGGTATGATTTAGATTGACAACATGTAGTGATAATCCTAGAAAGTGTTTATAATTTGAAACTAATTTGGATTTTATAATATTAGGTGCACATTACATGGCATATGCACCTTAAATATGTCTCATGTTGAAACTATGTATAACAATGGACCAATGTATAGAATTCAGCCACAAATGTGTATTTGAATCAAATTACTTTGTGCTTGGACAATTTGAAAATTTAAACAAGTGTGGGTGACATGTTACCATAACATGTCCCCACTATACATGGAGAAATCTTAAAATTGATATAAATACCAATGTGGAGAACATGTTTCCAAAACATGCCCCAATTGTAATCTGGGTATGTTGAATACTGAATATGGACAACATGTTTTTAAAACATGCCCCCACCAAATCTGAGACTGTGAACATGTGAAAGCCATGCTTATATGAGATTCCCCTAGTGAATTTGAAACTAAGAATGTACGGAATCAATTCCTCTTTGACATGCCCCCACTAATATGCCCCCCTTTGAGGTGAGGGAAGAATAAAAATTAGTAGTTACCTCACTTAAAAGGGATAAGATAACCATATAACTATGAATTAACCATTTAGCATATAGGATATCATGTCTAGGTAAATTTATTATTGAAGCACATATAATTTGATCACATCAAGGCCTAAGATGTATGATAAATATCATGGCAACATCTAGATAATAATAGGATAAGCTCAACAAGCAAATTAAGCACACACACAAGAGCACTAAAAATCAATTCAATAAATAATGGTCCAAGGAGACCAGAAGCAAGGGGCATGTTCAAATGTCACACAATCAAGTGGACATGACTTATTCAAATGTCTATAAAAGTAAGAATGACATTCAAATTTTTATACAATAATCAATGACATATTTAAATGTCAAAGAAGCAAATAAATGCATGAAGGCCACAAACAATGGAGCATATTCAAATGTTCAATATACAAAATAATAACAAGGTAAGACACTAAAGAAAGTGTATAAAGGAAATCATAAGCAACCATCATAAACATATCATAGTAGCCCATGGATCCAATGTGTTATCAAAAAACATCAAGTACATAGCATATCAAGTACACTATAAAAGATATAAGAATGGATAAAGGCATGTGTAAGTACACGTATGAGCTCAAACATGATAATTTAAAGTGACCATAGAATGATATAACCTGAAAGTATCATGATCATTAATATAGATGCCCCCAACATCCTTGTTATATGAGTAGAGGGAAATCCCAACATCCAAGAGTACATAGATCATGTATATATGTATGCCTCTATCACACTCAAATAAAAGTGTGAAACACATGTATTTAATAGTAATTGATATGTTATCCATCAACATGTAACTAACACATAGAAGCCAAACAACCAATAGAATATGTAGATGCCAAAGATATTTTTGGATTTTTTTTTATTTTTTACTTTTTTTGGTATTTTTGGAATATGCAAAGATTTTTAATCAAGGAAGTCTTCATCATCAAAAGGTGTAGGGCCACCTAGAAAATTTCTCAAGCTTTGTTTATATCAGTGTACTGCCACTTCTTCAATTTTTCTATATAATGGTTTGCTTAAGGCCAATGGTGTAGGAAGATAACCATACCCATCACGTTATATGTAAATCTCTATATCCATATCAAGAAAAGTAATACACATATTTGTTGTATCTAGCTTGGCATTCCACTCAGCTAACCAATTTTTTCCAAACTTTAATTTCAAACATGGTTCATAGCCTAATATCCATATGGTCAAAGTTTCCACATGTGGACCGCAAGAAATAGGTAATTGAATGTATCCTTTAGATTTTGGCATCAATGGACAGTATATTAGTTCATCTATTATATGTCCCAATTATACAAGACATTTGGTACCACAAGTTTTATCCCACTTATTGTTATCAAACTAGAGATGGAGGCAATATACCCCATCAATATTAGCAGTAATATTTTAAATCTTCATGCTTTGGTCTCTTTGAGAGATAGTTATTTTTTGAAAGATAGGAAGGATTTTACCTTTTTTGCATGTTGAACATAATGTGTATATGTCCTTCATTCTTATATTTCTGAATTAGGTTCCTCAATGACTCACATTGATTGGTATTATGGACAATGATCTTATGATTATTACAATATGGTACTCCCTCTATAAGTAGAATTATGTTGCCTAATATGTGCCTAGTAGAAGGTAAAAAAATTATTATATGTCCAAGTAACATTAATAATATGGTATCTATAGTATCATATTGTGTTGTGATCTGTAAAGTTTATTTTGAAGCCTTTTGATAAGACTCCACATTATTAACATGATGTACTTGTATTTGACATTGTATGGTTGACTCAATGTTATTTAACCAATAGGGATGTATGGAGTAACAAACATTTGCATACTCATTCACTATTTTTATTTTTCCCTTATCTAGATTTAGTTTTGTATCTTTTGTAAGTGGATTTAGCTTATATGTACAGGACTTGTAGTTTCAAATTGGTTATATGAAAGGTGATCAAGTGGATCAAATTTTAGTTTTAATGTTTTGTCATTTGTCATATCATAATATGTATCATCATCATTGTCATAGTAATCTGAAACATGGCCATCTTTCTACTTAGTATTGACTAATAAAGGAAGCTCAAATGTTGACAACTCATGTAGTTTAATTGGCTCATTTATTAATGGTTATTATTATTTATGTGTACCTAAGTATTTAGTGCCTTATTTGTATCTAGAGATGGAGTCATTGTACTTGACTCACATATTTCATAGGTGTGTATATGCTCAATAATAATGTGTTATTTAAGTGGTACCACTGTGTAAATGCCTTCAATTTATAATTTATCATTTTGCAAAAACTAAAAGGTTCGTCATCGACATGCATGGTTAATAATGTCTCATCATGTATGAAATTTACACATTAGTGAAGTGTAGATGGGACAAATTCCATTGAATGTATCCAAGATCTACCCAAAAGTAAATTATAATTTAATAACTAAGACATTACCTAAAATTAGTTAAAACTATTTTTGGTCCCAATGTTACATCTAATATGATTTAACAAATTGGAGGGCTATGTGAATTATTAAACCCTTTTATATGCATAACCATTTTTTGAAGAATATCAGTGTTAATACCCATGGTAATTAGGAAGTTTATATTACAAATATTTAAGCCTGATCTATTATCAACAAGCATGATTTTGATGCCCTTATTGTGCATGGCCACTTGTATAAACAAATCAAAACCTTAGTCAATAATATCCTTAGATGGTAAATATATTGGATCAAAAGTAATGATTTTTGCATTGTTCTTGAAATCTTTCATGATGTCCATAAAATAAGTGGGTTCAATATTAATTAGAACTTATGTTTCACATAATGCCTCAGATAGGATATCCTTATAAATAGTGGATTGCTTTAGGAGCTTAAAGATTAAAATTTTAGCATATGTATTGCTCAATTGTTAAACAAGGTCCTATCCTTTAGATTTTATAACAAGGTTAGCCTTAGGAGGCACCTATTGTATATTAAAAAGTGTGTGCATTGGGAGAAGGGGGTAGATTGAGAAACCTTACCTATTAGAGTAGTAACAACATAGAATGTGAGATCCAATATAAGCCATAGATAAATAATGGGTTTGGAATGGTAGCTTGGATAGGCTATAAATAACACTGGTTGGTTGTATGCAGAGAATATGAAGATTTATTTGAGTGTGTTTTAGTATATTTATAGTTTGTGCCCTTTGAATGATTTCCAACCACCTAAATGACCTTTTTATGGGATTAGGGTTATAGGGAAACTAGTGATCCTAAGGGGATAGAGCGTAAAACTTAGTTGATGATAGGTTAGATGAACTTGCATTAGGCTGATAAGGGAAAAGATAAGGATTCAAGAAAATCTGACCGTTTGAAGCTATTATGGACTTAGATAATAGTACTAGAAAGTGGACACCTTGGGCCCTAACACTATAGTCCAACTTATGGTGCTATTTTCTAGGGGAAAAGGGACCCTAGGGGATATATCTTTGCCTAGGAGATGAGTCTAGGACAGCAGGGGCTAAATCTAGAAGGCTTCAAATGACTAGGAAATAGTGAAAACATGCCTAAGTGAGTTGTGTAAGTACAAAAGACCTATGGTTTGGGTGTCACAAGTCATGCTCAAGTTATATAAATTGCATTTTATTATGCTTACATCTCCCCCCCCCCCCTTTATTCTAATTATGTAGCAAAGTGAAATACTAGGATAAAGGAGAAAAAGAGAAGCATACCTGAACTTACCTATGAGGCTAAGTCTAAGAATTTATGTGATGTTAGATTGTGCGTAGTGAGAGCACTATAAGTCTAAAAAAAGGAAAGTGAAACTAGATCAATTCTTACTAGATATGATATATCTAAAATAATAATGTACAAATTTTGGTAAAGAGAGAATAAGGAAGAAAAAGGAATGAATACACCTCACTGAGTATGTGAACCAATACAAAACCTATTATGCTACTGGGTTGTGTTGGGTAATGCTAGAAGTATGTTGAACTAAGAGTTATATCAATGAATGAGTTAAGTGATCAATCCCATAGAATTTGGCTCAAGAATGCAAAGGCAAGCCCTTTGGCTCCATCATTGCCAACTATGTGAAGTTAATGAATCATGTGTATGATAATATTATGATGTTGAGACCGTGTGTCCAATTCCTCTGAATAGGTGGCTCAAGAACACAAAGGCTGGCCCTTTGGATCTATTGTTGCCTCATGATGTGAATCTTGAATGACAAAAATACCAGTATAGATAAATGTCATATGAGATGGCTCATGGAGCCCCTGAATGTGTTGTGATCTAACAATATTAGTGTGGATAGCCAAATGTAAACTGGAAACTAGGGCACTATTAACCACTTTGAATGATGGAGATTGGACTTATATATAATCCCCTCCTAAAACTGGAATAAAGGCTTAGGAAGCCATTTAGGAACTCGAGTACGTGAGAAGAAAACTTGTATGAAAGTCTACTTAAAAGTGATGCCAACCACCTACAAATGGAGTAAGGCACACAAGTATTTGGAATATGTAAGAAAATGCAATAAAATTAGAAATAGAGAAACCCCATGTGTTGTGCACATTGCCCCCAATAATTAGTGTCTAAAACATAGATTATAAACTAAAAATTGTATCAACTGCCATGTCTAAACTGAAAATGAAAACCCTCATGCCATGCATGATGCCCCTTATATCTAGATTCTCTAAGTGAAATAAGTGTTGAAAACTGCTGATTTTTTGACTAAACTATACTGGAAAAACTATGATTGAACTCACCTCTCTGTCTGATTCTAGAAAAACTAAATATTATGTTATTTGGATAATAGTGCCAAAAATTAGACACTTTGGGGCCCAGCTTTGTAGTCCCATTTTTGGCACTATTGTCTAGAGGCAAAACTGATGACTAATCTAGATTCTCTATTGTCTGCATGGTCTGATTCGCCTGTGCTGAGTTTTGGATTTTGGATTTTACTATTTTGAAACTTCTTTTTTGACCATTAGGAGCGCTAATCTCTATGATAAAACCCCTATTTGTTTCCCCCTCTTTTAAGGATAAGAATGAAGACCCTGTAATGACTTCCCTTAGAAGAAGAAACCCTATAAGTGTGTTAAGCCACAAAAACATTTGATATAGCATTGATATAGATTATCTCAAGATATAGCAAAAGTTGTTGAGAGATATTGTTAGATCCACAAGGGTATGCCTAGATAGATATAACAATGTAATAACATGTGCATAAGAGTAAATTGGAATTTGAAATGTTAGTTATTAGTTTTTAGTGGCATGGAGGGATGGAGTAGGATGTCCATCATAGCATCCAAGAAGCAAGGTAGATACATGATTGGAATCATGACATTGCACACAAAGATAAGAAATCAAGCAACAAGCATACAAAGCAAGAAGCAAGAAACATGTGAGGGTGACCAAGGGACCAAATAAGCACACAAGGCATACAAGGCATGTTTCAATGCCACATACACACATAATGGGAACAATAAAATATTGGCACAAGGGCCACAAGCACATGAAAGGCACACACAAAGGACATTGGTAAGTGTCCAAAGGCACACACATATAAATAGGAACAAAGGACATTGGGAAATGTCTTAGAATATAAGTAAGAAGTAAACAAGAATTGGAAAATGCAAACACATATAGCTAATCAAAGTGAAGAGTGGAAGCATGCAAAGTACTAGAAATATAAACATGCATCAAACTATGGAATGCAAGAAGCAAGAGTATACAAGATATGTAATACAAGACTAATGTATATGCTATGAAATATAAAAGTGTGATATATGCTAGTGGATGTCGATATGATATCTATGTAAGAAAGTAAGGAACATAATATAACAAGATGTCTAGAGTGTATACTATAAGAATTACATAGCCTAGATGGTGTAGTCATGTAGATTATGCCCCCAGTGGGTAGATGTATCGATATGTATCTAGAATATAGAAGTAAGATGCTCCCACGATAGGTGGAGTGAAGTAATCAAGGATCTGGATGCACTACACACACTCAAATAAGATCAAGTGAAGCCTTATAATATAGATGAATTTACAAACAATAGCATAGAACAATGTAATGTAAGTCTAGCATAATGGTTAGCAATGTAAAACGTAGATGATGCATACAATTGACATGTTTTTGTATTTTTGAAATATTATATTATTTTTATATTTTGATATTTGAGCTATGTACAATTAAATAGAGGATAAAACTATGTACAATCAATACTAGAAGGAAATGATACTAACTTATGAATCTCAGATGAGACTCCCTATCATGGTGTCCTGTATCGAAGAGTGGAATCATGCATGATCATGAAGCACAATGGAAATATAAAACTATGGATCTAAAAGTTGTATATGTTATAAATCCTCTAAAATATTTGAATTAAAAACTAACTATGGGGACCCTTTATGATTATGAGAAGTGGATGCAGTTGTAGGGCTCTGAGGGACCCATCTAGAAGTAGGATAAACTCGTTAAACATGTGCTCTATGTGTAGATGCATGAGATCTCAATGAAACTACTCTGGGTGTGAATATTATAGCTAAAAGCTATCTATAATCCCAAATTTGTGGAGGTGTATGAACCCTCTGTACTAGTGATGGATATCATATCTATGTCTGATGCTAAAATGGAGAAAAAATTGGTTGTAGAGATAGAAATGGTAATAGAACTAAAATTGGCTTTGGAACTGAAAATGGCTCTAAAACTAGAAGCAAAAACTCGTATGGAACTCTAGTAACTATGATAACCTGATTATCATGAATGAATTTCACACATCAATGTACTGTAGATGGAACTACTCAAAGTTTTTGTATCTAAGGTCTACCAAGTAACATGTCAAAAACCCCCATGCTAGGAACTATAGTAAATGAGGTGGTCATGTGTGTAGGACCAACCTATAGAGGAATGAGTATCTCACCCAATTTAGTCTATGTCCACTAAAACCACTGATAACTATATGTTTTGGAGTAATATCCTACTATGTATAACCCAAGTGTTGTAGTAGTGTCATAGTACACATGTTAACGCTTGATCCATTATCAATTAGAACATTGTGAATGGGATGACCATAAATAAAATCTCTAATGAAGAGCATGTGATAATATATGTCATCCTCAATAATCTTCTACTTAGAAAAGGAGATGGAAGGCCAAAGTAGAATGTTAGAATGAAAACTACCAATCATGTGGCTCAATGGATGTGAATTAGTTGTCAGTGCCCTATATGTAACTAGTGGAGGATGTGCTTGATATGCATGATGTACACCTGATGTGTCCTATGTCTCTAACTTACCATGCTATGGAAATGTATCTAAAAATATTTTGAGTGACTTATCCTACATTGATTTGGCTGGAGGAGGCTCAGCTAAAGTGCCTAAATCAATTTGATTACCATTAATTAGATCTTGTATCTTATTCATGAGACTAATGCATCTATTTCTAGTATGTCTTGGTGCCCTATGATATTTTTAAAATGCATTCTGGTCATATCCCCATGGAAGAGGCTTTGTTGGATCAATTTCTTTGATAAGAGGAAGAGATATGATATTACATTCCAATAACTACTATAAAACTCTGGCTAGAGGAACTAGTAGATTTGTAAAAGGTCACCAAGGAGCTAATAATAAAGTGACTCTCTATGAGGGATTTGAAGTTGCATCAACTATCTATTGGGTCAGTCCTTTACGATCATTAAATTTGACCTTATATGGGGCTTTGTTTTTACTCTTATTAGTTGTATCTAGTGCACTTGTGTACTTAATTTTTCCCATTGAAATGAGTTTTATTTCTCTTTCTTTTAAAGTGTGACACAATTTAGTGAAAGAAGAGAAACATTTGAACATGATTGTCTCATGCGAAACTGGTAGAAGACTATGTTTGAAGAGGTCCTGTAACTCTTGATCTGCCATAGGGCTAGTCATCTTAGCTAATATGGTCTTGTATCTAAGAACATACTCAATGAGAGGCTCATTTTATTTCTATTTTTGTTGTGAAATTTGGGCATATGAAATCTTATCACCGATATTGATACTAAAATGTGCTAGGAACATGTTGGCAAGAGTATTGAATACATTAACCGACTGATTTGGTAGACTATAAAACCATTATAATGCATAATCCTTGAGGCTCCTCAAAAATAATTTAGTTAATAGACAATTATTTAGTGCATAATCCAAACATTTTGCATGAAAGGCTCTCAAATATGTCTCTAGATCACCCTTTCCATTATAAAGAATTAGCTTAGGTTGTACAAATCTAGGTGGGATAGGTGTAGCAGCTATATGTCATGCCAAAGGTGTATGAAATAGAGTGAAGGAGTCTAATACTTGTGTAGATCTAGTGGTACCTTGCTCAAGATGTTACACCTTGGATTAAAGAGATTGAATCTCTTGCATAAGGGCTACCACATTAGGAGATACGGATGTACGAGCTATAGTTGGTGGCATAGAAGAAGGTTGGGCTATTATAGGGGATTGTTGTGACATAGTTACCCCTGTAGTGTCATGTACAACTGGTGGCTCTGTGGTTTGATAAGATTGACCTTTGATTACCTTTTATTGTTCCTCTTGTAGGATTCTAATCATGTCATCTTGCATATCTGAGTGTTTGGTTAAGAGTTCTTGAAGTTCTCTTTTATCAACTTCATTAAAGCCAGTATATTGGGCCATTGTTAAAGTAGGAAAATAATTTGAAATATGTTTGAAATTTTTTCAATAAGTTGTAATAGGTAATGTGTTAAAATTGGAAAGTGTTGGATATAGGAAATGTAAAATTCTAAAACAGTAGTTTTGAATTTCCACAAAAAAGGATACAAAGTTGCCAAACATGTAAGGTAATACCACAAAAAGCAAAGTAGGAACTAGCATATACAACTAGGGATTTTTCAAAAATATTATTTGTAAAATACCATGAAGTTTTGAATTTGAAATTGATTTTTTGAGCTAAGTATACAAGATAAAATTCAAAAAATTATGAGAAATTACTTGCTTGAATGGGACCTAGTAGATACAACTAGGGTTTTGAGATAAATAATTTTTTTGGAATTACTATGAATTTTTTAAATTTGAAGTGAATTTTTTAGTTCTAATATTCAATCAAAATTTGCAGAAAATAAGCGGAATATTACTTGAAAATTATTGGGATTTAGTTGATGCAACTAGGCCTTTTGAAATGAATTTTTCCAAAATTAATGTAATAATTTGAAAAAAAATCTATAAATTTATAGAATTGAATTTGATAAATTGAGGAAAAATCTAAAAATATTTCTAAAATTAGCAATATAATTTTCCTTGTGGTTTGAAAGTGTTTGTATGCAAATAGGACCTAGTATGTGCAAACTAGGGTTTAAGTGAATTATTGAAAATATTTCAATTAATTTGTAGTTTTATAATTTTTAAATTTAGGAAGATTCAAGAAAATATTGCAAAAAATTATAAATAATTAGCCTTAGGGTTTCTAGGGTTTTTGTGCAAAAATTTGAAGTAAGTCAGGTTCACTAAATGTTTTATTGAATTTGGGAAACTATAGGGTTTAATTTCCTAAATAGTAAAGGGGTTTGGATTAAGGGGAAAATCAGTAAACAAATGTGCCTTAATTAACCTACTAATCTATTGAATCTGTAAGTGCTTAATTGATTTCTAAAAATAGTAAACGAGGGGATAAAGAGTAAAATTTAGTTGATTCTGGGCTAAGACAGAGGAGACAGAGGCTATAAATTATTGATCATGCTGGGTAGACTATCAGAAATAGCATCCAGAAGTGTATTTTCTACCTGGATAGGAGCACCAAAATAGGACACCTGGAGGCCCAGTGATGTAGTCCAAGTTTTGGTACTAGAGTCCTTATTGTCTAAGCTTTCTAAGCTTTTTGGGTTCTATTCGTCTACTTTGGGAGACCTTGTGCATGAAATATCAAGTCCTATTTATTCATAAAGATTCGTATGTAATTGATTTTTTATATAAAGATCCTATTTCTTCTTCATTCTTGATAGGTGATCTCAAATCCAACTACAAAAAGGGGTTAGTGTGTAGTATGCACTAAACATGCAATCACACCCCATGTGTAGGCACACTACCTACATACCAATACTTTGAAGAGGGATCAAGGCCAATGTAGTTCACCCAATTTGAATGGGTATTATACAATCATGTGTATGTAATGCAAGTTTATGTAAATTTGGTGAAGCTTGAGATGACTCATGACTGGTGTAGGAGCTTGGATAGGCTATAAATAACATTGGTTGGTTGTATGCAGAGAATATGAAGATTTATTTGAGTGTGCTTTAGCATATTTCTAGCTTGTTCCATTTGAATGATTGTCAACCACCTAAATGACCTTTGAATGGGATTTTATAGGGAAACTAGTGATCCTGGGTTAGATGAACTCGCATTAGGCTGACAAGGGAAAAGATAAGGATTCAAGAAAATATGACTATTTGAGGCTATTATGGACTTGGACAATAGCACTGAAAAGTGGACACCCTGGGTCCTAACACTGTGGTCCAACTTATGGCACTATTGTCTAGGGGGAAAGGGACCCTGGGGTATAGATATGTGCTTAGGAGAGGAGTTCAAGATAGCAAGGGCTGAATCTTGAAGGCTTTGGATGACTAAGAAATAGTGAGAACATGCCTAAGTAGGTTGTGTAAGCGAGTAGGAGAGACCTATGGTTTGGGTTCACAAGTCATGCTCAAGTTGTACAAATTGAATTTTAGTATGACTACACTATATTAGTTATTGTAATGATAATGAAAATAAAACACTTCGCTAGTTTTGATGTTAATACAGATCTAGATATAGAATAGGCATGAAGCAAACTGGAAGAATATTTTGAAATAGTTACCTAATTCTAGAAATTATGCCTCTATATCTTTGAACACTTGAATCAACTTAGGATAGTTACATTGACACTAGTGTCCAAATCAAACATAGGTGTTTAGTATGGAATACATATTGAAATAGAATGTAACCACTTAGATGCTTCTATAATTTTTGTTACCTTTACCCTTTTGTATTTAGATTTGGGTCATGAACTATTACTCCTTATCAAATAGGAAAACCCTAGTTCTTCATATTTATAGTAGTTGTGGTAAAAATGGGTTAATGAGCACATGGTGTCAATCTACCCCAAATACCCTTCTATTAGTGAACATTGCCTATATAGCCAATACTTTAAAGAGGGCCTCAGACTTATGTAGTTCTCCCCTACATGTTGGCTTATGTGTGAATCATACAATATGTGATAATGAAGTACAAAAATGACCTAGCTTATAACTTGGAAAATATAAATCTTGGGATGTTCTTTTAGTACTTCAAAACTGTAGATATCTTATCCTTATGATTGATATAGAAATAAGAGAAAATAGGGAAGCTTTTCTCACTTGAGTGATTGATTGAATGTTTTTGGTAGGTTGATTAGTGAGTAGGTAAAAAAAATATAGGTGAGGAATGAATGAGATTTGATCTTATATTTATATCAGTCCTTTTAGAGAAAACTCATATAATAGCACTTAGGCTGACCATTAGGATACATTTCATTTGAAAATTAGATGACTTTTATGGAACTAGACAATTACATTGGAGCATGACACCTGCATCAATCTAGGTATTTATCTAGGATGCAAGTGTCCAAGGAGTAAGAAAATAGGTACAGGCTCAAAACTTGTAATGGCATAAGATAAGCAGGTTTTAAGAATTTTGGTTAAGATAGAAGGCTTGGTTCATCAACATAAGACTGGTCAAATTAAGAGATAGTCCAAGGGGCATAAAAGAGAGTAGATGCAAGACTTGTGAAATTAGGAAAGGTCTAAAACTAAGAGGAACAACCAAGGTCTGAGTTTGTCAAGTGTACACGATTGAGGTGCTATATGATTTAGAAATAGTGTCTACATAGAGATGGAAGATAAGTAATTTTGTATCATTTTGGTAAATATAGAAGGCCTGGGTCATCAAAATTACAGTGGTCAGACCAAGAGATAAGAAACTTGGCACAAAGAGATAGTGTATATGATCCTTTCAATGGCAATAAGGTCTAAAAGCTAAAGGTACATCCATGATATGTATTTTCCAAGTGTCCAATACTATGGTGTTATATAATAAATAAATAGTGTTTACACTAACACTTGGGCTTCCTTAGCCTAGTTAATAATGAAGTAACACCTCAAGTTGTAGATGATATTTTGTGATTATATATCACCTTGGTCTTGTACACTTGGAAAACTCATGACCATGGATGTTCCTTTGAGTTATACACATGCCTTGCTTCTATAAACCTTTCATCTAATCTACCTTATACCCATTGGCCTATCTTTTAGTCTGACCAACCTTATATTGATGACATAAACATCCCATCTTGCCCAAAATGCTTAAAATGTACCTATATTATATCTCTACAACTTTTTATCCTCTACATGCTCTCCTTCTCCCTAAATACTAACATTTAGGATATATAGTAGCATCGACATTATTATCCTAACCCGATTCAAGTGTCCAGTGCCCTAAAGTCATCTAATTTTCAAATGAAACATATTATAATGGTCAACCTAAGTACTTTAATACAATTTATCTCCTAACAAGATTGGTATAAATACAATAACAACACTCACTCATTCCTTACCTAGAAAAGACAAAAGAGACCAAGACACTTATCAAAAAGCACTCTATCAAGCATGCAATTGATCAAAGCTTACCTATTTCCATACCATTCATAGGTATAGCACATATAAAGGTCTAAATTGATAAAGGAGTAGTCATAAGGTCATATTTACCAAGTTACAAGCTAGGTCACTATTATACTTACTTTACACTTTGCATGATCCACACTTTGACATTAGGTTCATTGCAGGTCAGCTCAACATTGTATGCCCACTAACCCATTTTTCCCCAAGGTCATGTTGAAGATGAAAAGCTAGGGTTTTTACCATTTTACCAAGATGATAGTCCATGACTCATATATAAATACACTAGAGCAAAGGCAAAGCCAAACCTATAAGCATCTAGGTGGTCACATCATGTTCCAATAAATATTTCATACAAGACACTAACATCAAATTTAAACACTAGTATCGAGCAATTGTTCTAGGCTAATGTAAGTATCTAAAGAGCCAGAGGCACCATATCTAGAATCTAATGATTGATTTAGAACTATATTCCTACATGTTTCCTACTTGTACCAGACCCAACACTATATTAGCATCAAAAAAAACTAAGTAATCTATTTTATGTCATTTATATATCTATTATAGTTTTACTTTCCATTAAAATCCTATCTCAATTTTATAAATTCATCATATGGTACATATGAGTTTATTACATTAATTTACTTGATATATATCTGATATTCACCTTTTTCTATATCCTTATATCTTTTTACCCAAGTAAGGATAGCCTCTTATCCAAATTAAGGTTAAACAATTGGTGAACCTGACCTTTAAACCTCAAACCCTAGGTCAACTATGGTTTCCTAATTTATTTTCCTATTATTGATCATAGATTGATAAATATTACAATCATGTTTGCAATGGACATATCTATCAACTATTTCATGGTCCAATATGTTATAGTTGCAATGGTTTTCTACATTAATACTCTTGTCAAACACTATAAAAAAATCCATGCACATAATGAGAGAGTGTTAAAATGGAAACAACATTTGATATCTCTCAATAGGACCTCTTGTAATGTTATAGTGTCAGTATCTAGATGATAACATGCATGCTCTCAACCATTTTTTCTACCCAAGCCTTATTTGAGTGACAGTTTTAGATTAAGGTAAAAACAGGTTTTGAAGGGACCCCGAAACCCTACACAAGGAGAAAGATAAACCTTAAAGCACAACCATGCATGCTCTCAACCATTTCAAAACATTTCAACCCATTCCTTATTTAGTTATATTTACCATGACTCATATCTAGAGGAGGGACCCATTATTCACCCATAACTTATAGCTGTATCACAGCCCATAGCCTCCTCAGGGTCTTCATTAGAATGATTCTCCAATGATTCCTCTTCATCTTCCGATTCAGATTGTGCACTTTCCTCATTCTCGGTCTCAGAATCTATTGTTACTTTCAAATATTTGAGTGACAGTTACCATCTCAAACCTATTATTCACCCATAACTTATATTTAATTCTATAGAACATGTTATTATTACTCATAGAGGTAAGATTGTTCAACCTACAATGCCACCTATTAATATATAACAAGTACCTCATAATCCTAAACTTGTGATAAAATATAAGGGATATGACTTTGCTGACAAATTGAGAAATACACATGCTAAAATTTTAATACTTGAGCTCCTAAAATAATCTATTGTTTATAAAGACATCCTATATGAGACATTGCATGAAAATGAAGTTCTAAATAATATTGATCCCGCTTATTTTATAGATATCATGAAAGATCTCAAAAACAATGCCAAACTTATTACCTTTGACCCAAGTGACTTACCATTTAAATATATTATACATCACAAGTTACGTTTGTTCATACAAATGACAAAACAAAATAAGGGCATCAAAAGGGTGCTCATTGATAATGGATCAAGCCTCAACATTTGTAGTATAAATTTCTTAATCGGCATGGGCTTTGACACCAATTTAGTCCAAAAGTTTATTATGCATATCTAAGGGTTTGATAATTCACATAGTCCTCTAGTTGGTCAAATTACATCGGATGTGACATTAGGACCAAAAATTATTTTAGTTACTTTTCATTTAATGTCTCAATCATTGCATTATAATGTGCTTTTGGGTAGACCTTGGATACATTCAATGGAAGTTATCCCATCTACACTTCACAGATGTGTAAAATTCATACATGATAGGTCTTTACTAACAATTCCCATCGATTATAAACCTTTCAAATTTTTCAAAATGATACAATATGAAATTGAAGGTGTTCCTACAGTAGTACCATTTAAATAATGCATTCCTATTGAATACATACACACTTATGAAATAGATGAGTCAAGTACAATGGCTCCTCCATATCTAAATACACATAAGGTACCACATATTGAGGTGCACACATATGTACATAAATATCAAGAACCATTACAAGAAAAACCATTAAAACCACAATAACCTCCTTCATTTTAGCTTCTTTTATTGGTCAATACTAAGTAAAATGATGGGCATGTTTTTTATTACTATGATAGTGATGATGATACCATTCATGATATGATAGATGAAAAAATGCATGCACTAAACTTTGATCCACTTGATCACATAACTTATTTAAACCCATGGGTCCTAGTACATACAGGATCAATCCACTTGCAAAAGAAACAACACTGAATTTAGATAAGGGGAACACAACCATAGCAGATGAGAATGTAAATGCTTATTACTCAAAGCATTGATCCAACCTTATAAAGGTCAAATGCAACTATACCATGTGAATAATGTGGAGTCTTCACCAAAAGCTTCACAACCCGTCAAAAGGCAAAATCCTTCCTATATTTTGAATAAGAACTATCTTTCAAAGCGACCAAAGCACGAAGAGTTGAATATTACTACTAATATTGATGTGGTATATTACCACCATCTCTAGTTTGATACAAACAATAAGGATGAAAATTTTGGAACTACATTCCTCAAACACTTGGGACATATTATAGATGAATTCATACACTCTCCATTTATTTCAGAATCCTATGAATATATTTATTTACCTATTGCTTGTGGTACATGTGTGGTGACCAAAACCATGTGGTACTAGACCATGGCCCCCATTTGAAATTAAATCTTGGAAAATTTTAGAGATACAAATGGCAATCCAAGTTGGATACTACAAATATGTGTGTTACCTTTATTTATATGGGCACAAAGATTTGTATACCACATGATGGATACAATTATCTACCCACATTGTTAGCTTCATGGAAGCCATTAGACAAGTATATTGAAGAAGATGCAATCCATAATTATAAACAACACTTAAATAATTATTTTACAGATGGTACCACACCTTTCAATTATGATTACTTCCTCAATTGGAAATCTTAAAACTTCAAAAATATCAAAAAAAAAACATTCAAAAAACCAAAAACACTTTTGAAACTTACATGTTCTATTGGATCCTTGGCATATATGTGTTAGATCCATACTGGGGACTAGCATATATTTTAATCCTATATACACATACACAAGCATACATACATGATACACTTATGGGTGTCAGGCCTTCCCTCCACTCACATCATTGGGATGTTATGGGCATCCATCTTCTATGATCTTGATATACATAGGTTATATGATTTGATGATCACTCTACACTATCATGTTTGATCTTACATATGTACTTACACATGCCTATTATCCATGATTATGAATTACATAGGGTACTTGATATGCTATTTAATTTACATTTTTTGCTAACACATTTGACCCATGGGCCACTATGACATGTTTATGCCGGTTGCTTATACTTTTCCTTTACACACTTCCTTGAGTGTTTTGCCTTGCTACTATCTTACTTTTTGAAGCATCTACATATGCTTCATTGCATGCATCTATGTTTGATTTATTAGAAAATGAATGTGTCATTACTTGTTCTATAGACATTTGAATATGTCATTCCTTACTTTTGTGGACATTTGACTAAGTTATGTTCATTCAATTTCATGGCATTTAAAAATGCCCCTTATTTGCAATCTCCTTGGACTATTGCCTTTTGACTTGCTTTTGAGTGCTCTTGTGTGTGTGTTTGTTCACTTGTTGAGATCCTACTATTACAATCTAGATGTTTTCATGATATTTATCATGCATATTAAGCCTACATGTGATCACATTGGTTCTATGCACTTCAATGATACATTTACCTAGGCATTTTTCCTTCTATATGCTACATGGTTACATTCATAGATTTATAGTTATCTTACCCTTTTGAGGTGAGCTAACTACCAGGTACTTATTTTTTCCTCACCTCAAAGGTGGAAATATTAGTGGGGGCATGTCATGTTGACATGGCTTTCACAGTTCTCAAATTTAGTGAGGGCATGTTTTGGAAGCATGTTCTCCACACTCACACAGTATATGGTACTTATACTAGTTCGCAAAGTATAAGGGCATGCCATGATGACATGGCTTCCATACATTCACAAACTCTAGATTTAGTGTGGTCATGATTTGGAAGCATGTTCTCCACACTCACATGGTATATGGTACTTGCACCAATTTACAAATTCAGTGGGTCATGTAATGATGACATGGATTCCACACATTCATAGTTTTCATATTTAGTGGGGGCATGCATTGGAAGCATGTTCTCCACATTCATTATGTATGGTACTTATATTGATTCATAGATTCAATGGGGGCATGATTTGGAAGTATGTTCTCCATAGCTACTCAGTATTTAGCATCTCCAGATTATAGTGGGGGCATATTTTAGAAACATGTCCTCCACATTGGTACTTATATCAGTTTTATTTTTTTTCATATATATTGGGGGCATGTTTTAGAAGCATGTCATCCACACTTACATAGTTTTTATAATTGGTCAAATCACACATTTATATGATTTTGACACACATTTATGGTATAATTATACACATTGTACCATTTTTACACATAGATTCAGCATGAGACAAATCTAAGGTGCATATCTTATGCAACATGTGCCTAATATTATAGAATCTAAATCAATTAAAATTCTAAAACTATTACACGTATTGATACCCCATGGAATTTTATCAAATTTAGCGAGCTAATATATTGTAGTAGTTGGTTCACCTTATATAATGGTTGGGATGATTAAATAACTCAAGCTTGTAAAGTTTTTAGTTTGGACCTGATCATCTAAACTCCCCAGGTTATGTGTATAATTGGGTTGTAAGGTTGAGTTAATCTTAATTTCCAGGTGGCAACTCACTTTTACTCCAAGGTTGGGGTAATCTCTCTCTCTCTCTCTCTCTCTCTCTCTCTCTCTCTCTCTCTCTCTCTCTCTCTCTCTCTCTCTCTCTCTCTCTCTCTCTCTCTCTCTCTCTCTCTCTCTCTCTCTCTCTCTCTCCTTAGATATATGCACTTTAAATATTTATCTATATTTATCCCAATCTTAGTTTTAGAGACTTACAATGATACAAATTTTGTAAAAATAACTTACCAATAGGTATGGCAGTTACATTGACACAGAGGTATACTCCTAAACATTGCTCTTTCAATTTCCTTTTATTTCAAGTACTATTGACCTAGATTATATGCACTAATTATACACTATAACATGTTATTGGTTTTAGGTCAGTCACTAACAAAGCACTCAAATACAGCGCTAGCAAAGCACTCAAATTCAACTCAATCAAAGACAAGGTGTGTATACACACCCAGATACTTATTCATTTCTTTTAAACCAATAATTTTAGTACTAGATTAAAGGGGGGGCAAATGTAGATGATATTTTGTGATTATGTATCACCTTAGTCTTGTACACTTGGAAAACTCATGACCCTAGTTGTTTTTCTTAGTTCTACACATTCTTTGATTTTGTAAGCCTTGTATTTGATCTATCTTGTGCCCCTTGGTCTATATATTAGTTTGAATAGCCTTATATTGATGATACAGACATCCCATCTTATCTAAAATGCTTAAAATGTACTTATCTTATACCTCTACAAGTTTTGAGCTTGTGGCTACTCTCCTTCTCCCTAGACACTAATGTTTAGGATAAAGACTAGCATCGATGTTACTGTCCTAACTTGACATAAGTGTCTAGTGACATAAAGTCATCCAGGTTACAAATCAAACATATTACAATGGTTAGCATAAGCATTTTAATACATGTTATCTCCATATAGAATTGGTATAAATAAAATATCAACCTTCACTTATTCCTCACCTAGAAAAGACCGAAGAAACCAAGGCACTTATCAGCAAGCACTTAATTGATCAAATCTTCCCTATTTTCACACCAATCATAGGTACATCACATCTATAGGCTTGAACTACTAAAGGAGTAGTCATAAGGTAATATTTTCCAAGTTACAAGCTAGGTCACTGGTATACTTACTTTACACATTGCATGATCCACAAATAAGCCAAAACATAGGGGAGAACTACATGAGTCTGAGGCCCTTTTCTGGAGTATTAGCTATGTAGGCAACACCATTTGATATCATGGTCATTACAGGTTAGCTTGACATGTTATACCCACTAACCCATTTTTTCCCAAGGTCACATTGAAGATACAAAGTTAGGGTTTTACCATTTCACAAGGAGTGGCATTCCATGACCCAAATTTGAATGCACTATAATGAAGGTGAAACCAAACCCAGAAGCATCTAGGTGGTTGAATGCTATTCCAATGAATATTTTATACAAGACACTAGCATTAAACTTAGACACTAGTATTAATGTAACTATCCCACAATGACATGTGTGTTTAGAGAGCTAGAGACATGAGATCCATAATTTGATGATTGATCTAGAACCATTTTCCTACTTGATTCATGTTTTTACTAGATTTAACACTTTATTAACATCATAAATAGATAAGTACTCTCTTTTATGTCATTTATATATCTAGTATAGTTGTACTTTCCATTAATCGCCTATCTTAATTTAATAAATTTAGCATATGGTACATTTGAGTTTAGCACATTAATTGTCCTATTATAGATTTGATATTCACCCTTGTGCCCTATCATTTATGTATCCTTATTCTTTTTTACCCAAGTAAGGATAACCTTTTATCCAAATTAAGGTTAAACACAAGCCCACAAATAAGCACTGGTTTCTAACATGAATAATGTCCAAAGTGTGTCCTAGGAATCCACCAAGAATGAGTTGTATGATATAAAATGCATGGTATATAAATGCAACAATGACTTCTTGAGCCTCCAAATACATGTTGGGAATAATAGTGGTGAGAGTTCAACCACAAATTTCACCTACTATAGATATAATCATTCCCATAATTATTCTAATAACCAACCAGATCCCCCACCTCATAAACTAATTGAGATAAACATATGTGAGTTGGCCTTACCAAACAGGTGTCATATTCATAACATAGCCAAACATGGGGAGTTAGACTGCATCAAATTCTATAGTGCCTTTGATATATTTCAAATTGAAATTAAATAATATGAGGTGGTCCCAAATCATCTTAATTTCAATAATCAAATAGAGATGCCTAATGCCTAAAGACCCTTAAGCACTACCATGGTGTTAGAAACTTTACACATCCCTGGCCAAGAGAGCAATGAACTAGAAGAAGCCACGAATGAGGTGCATGTTTTCCATCAATTATAAATGAGCAACTATGTTCTTAGGAACCTGACACAATAATCACCTCTTACATATCCACTCCTCCTAATAATGGTGTAACCCATTATATACACCCTAAATTGGTCAAGCAACCACACATATCATGTCTTTTCATACTCATTTCATAAGATACTCTGACTGGAGAATATGAGCCTTGTTTATATTACCTGTCTTTTTTTTACTCATCCTAGTCTTGTTTCATGTTCTAGACACCTTTTTGCTTATATCCAGTCATCCTAAGCTTTTCAAAAGGTCATTCCACCTTAGCTAGGTCAAATTTCCCATGTTAATTCCATCCCCCCCCCAATTCTTGAGCCTGTAGGATAGTAGCACCAAAATTGGACTATAGCGCTAGACCCTAAGGTGTCCATTTCTAGTGCTCTTGTCTAATGGAATTTTAAGTCCCAATGGTTAGTTTGCCTTGTTTAATGAGTCTTAAACCCTTCTTAGCTTCATCCTTAAGTTTTTTTTCCTCTTAATGTTAACCAAATACAAATAAAGCTCCCAAATTTAAAACAAAGAGTCTCCTATATAAGGGACTTCACATGGCATTTTATATCTAGCACTTACTACTTTGGCAATAAATAAAAATTAGTCAATAGTATAGCTCAGCATTTTACATCACACATATATTTGTATGCTTGATCAAGGAAGGGCCTAGGTGAAAGTTTATTCTTGAATCTATCATGTGCATTAATTATGCACGTTCCATAAGGGAGAAATACATTTGATCTAAGACCCTATCTTGAGGGTTAATGTAGGCAATGATCAGGATAGTAGGGGTTCTAGATCATGTGATCATACTTCCCCTAACCCAGTTTTTCTCCATTATGCTTTTGATGTATTTTTAATTTCATGTGTGTCGATAAACCTAGGGTTTCTAATATTTAAAATTCTCTACAATGAGCTCTGTCGACATTCAACATCTAATTTTTCATATACAATCTCACATAGGGATAGTGGATAGAACCTATAAAACTCAGGTCTCAGAGACAACAAAAACAAAAAAGGATTATAGCACTAGACCCTAGGGTGTCCTATTTTTATGCTCCTATCCTTTTACTAAATGAAAGCTAGATATAGATTCCTGACATCTTTCCAATCTTGTGCAGTAGATTTCAACCCCTGAATCATTCCTTTAGCTTATTTTTCTAGATAGTTCATTTCTCTCTATATGTAATTAATCTGATTAAATTAATCAAAGCCTATATTTTTAATATATTTGATTATATTTTCCCCTTACTCTAGACACTTTATTTTTTAATAACTAGACACTAGTTTCCCAAAAATAATAAAACATTTGGTGAACCCAACTTACTTCAAACAAATCTAAAACCCTAGGTACACTTAGGGTTTTTTCTTCATATTTTTGTTCAAAAATTTAACTTTAAAATTCTGATTTTGGTATAAATTTTTGTGCATTAAATTTATTCAAATATTATTTTAGAATTTAAATTATAGAAATAATTTTCAAAAATTCTAAAACCCCAATCCAAAACCCTAGATTCCTAAACTAGGTCCTAAAACCTCAAGCCTGCCTTACAATTTTTAGAAAAATATTTTGGAATTTTTATAGTGTTTAGAGTGCCAAAAATATTTTCAAAATCTCTATGTTAGTAGTTATTTTTTCATTTATTTTATTAATATTAATTTTCCACATTCTCTTTGGTGAAAAAAATAAAATGGACACTAAGGCACTTCTTCCCTCTCGTCCCATAGATCAATTTCTAAATTTTTCTCATAATTATGACAATGAATGGAAAAATTTGCAAAATTGAACATTATCTAAAAATGTGGAAAATTATTTCATTTACAATGAAGATAATTACTATTTTTGTAATGAGGAATATGATGATACATGTGAAAGTGATAATGAAGAAAAAGTAGATGCATCGTCTTCTCTCAAACCTATCTCTTTTATTCCCTCTTCAAAAGAAAATAATTTTGATAAATGAGAAAGATACTTTTCACCTCATTCTCCTATGCACAATGCACCAAATGAAAAAAATAGTTATGCACTTCTAAGTGAACCTCTTATTGGTGATAACTTACTTCCATGTGAACCTTCTCTCTCTCTACTTCTATGTTCAAAATACAACAATATAAACACAATAAAATCAAATTGCCAATGCAAAGTTCAAATGATCCATCTCATGCTCTCAACTCTACTTTATCAAAAGAGTGTCTAAATGATAACTCTCTTACTCTTACTTCTCATATTGCAAATGAAAATAATGCATACACTCCATCCATGGACAATACAGATGCACATAATATTCCAATTTCATATGATAATTTATTGTATATTAGAAAAGAATTAAATTCTTATCTTACACCTCTCCCTAGTGACAATGGAAGTGATAATGAGTATGATAGTGAACATGCAAATGAATATGAAAATGAGAGTGGCTATGAACAATATTTTGACAATGATAATGCATGAAATAATAATGATTATTATGTACATGGTGAAGAAGAAAATGCATCTCATGTTTCTTTAGCTCTTCTCTTACTCCTCTCAAACATCATGCACTACAAAATGTTTTTTCTACATTTATGCATGATTATATTTCAAATAAAGCACATATCAATGATAACATCACATCTTCTACTCAATTAGAATGTGATTCACTAAAACAGAAAGATACCAATGAATCTCCCAAGCCACCCCTTACTACAGTAGAACCCATTTCTCACTCTTTACCTAAAGAGAATGGTAACCCACATCCCTCTACCAAGGTCCAAGTTACCATTACTCCAAAGGTTCAAGTGAGCACAACCCCTCTTTATGATCCAATTGATAAATGTAGAATTCCCATGGATAAAATAAATGATCAAATTTAATGTTTAAATGAACCACTTCAACATACTCATATACCATCGTAGGAGATTATATCTTTGATGCATGCAATAGGTGAATTACAACACCAAGTACATCTCATTACCTTGGAAAACAAGGCTTATAAGTCTTGGATGGATGCCAATGATTTACATGGTAACCCTCTTCTGAAAAAATTTATAAAAGATTCATTGCCTAAGCATTTTAAGATATCATCATTGCCTCACTTTGATGGAACTGGAGATCCATTCATACACCTTTAAGCCATTTGAAAATCTTTGCCATCTCATGCGAGTCCTTTGATTCTACTAAAGTTATTCCAGCAAACATTAGTGGGGGAAGCATAGAATTGGTTCTTTCATCTACTCCCCATTGGTTCCTTGCACACATATGATGACTTAGAGGAGGCATTTCTTAGATATTACATAGAAAACATAGGCTCTCATGTTACATATGAGAAACTTGCCACCTTGCATCAGAATACTTTAGAGCCAGTTAGTGAATATATCTTATGATTCGGAATGCACATGTTAAGATTGATTTATAAACCAAAAAATTTAGAGATTTAACATATATTTATTAAGGGGCTTCATCAACCTATCCTCAAGCATATATTATAATAAATAGAGTCCTCTTTCAGGCAATTTTGTTATACAATTCTAGCCTTGGAATAGAAATTGGGATTGATTAAGGCAGATTTAGTTGATCACATTACTCTAGATTTCATAGCAATACCTCCATCTATAGCTCTTACCACATAACATCCACCATGTCCTAAACAAGATAGGAGACCAAAACCAAAAAATCAATTAGTTAAGAATAGAGAGCCAGTTTCTAGAGCACAACCTACAATATGCACTATAGAGAATAATAGCAAGGTATCATTACAGTTTGATTCAAAGCGAGATAGCCCATGTGTCATATTATCGACACTACTAGATAGGAGGTTAGATAGGAGGTTAATCACATTACCTTCTACTCATCTATGAGACCCACATCTCTTACATAAATATACACATTGGCCCTTTTGTAACTATCATCGTATCCATGAACATAGAGATAATGATTGTTATGGACTCAAGGATTGCATTA